>UELX01004235.1:0-18875 GCA_900480035.1 Eupelmus urozonus
AAAAATGGCGACAATGTATTTAAATGGGAGCTACACACTTGGCCTGTGTAATATTACACATGTGAATTTACAGTGAAAACCCAGAATATATTATATTTATACATAAAGATAATTACACGGCTGAAAACAACATAGCCTCTTAAATAGATTCACTCTTATATTACATCTCGCGCTTCGTTTGCGAAAGCAAGTCATAAAAAATACGCGCTCGCGAGCACGTCGGGAAAAATCTTGCCCTCGCTCTCAGCGCCGGATTCGCGAAACCCGATAAAAAGCTCCCTTAAACATTCAACATAAGAATGCGTCGAGCAGCTCTCGCCGAAAGCTACATAATACTCGAAAAAGCGCATCCACCTACATCTTTAATCCGAGTCTCGTCTCCCCTCTTATACTCGCACACACATATACACACACAAACACACACACGGAGCCTCCCTCGTTATTTCCAACAAATTCGAAATTCGCGTTCAAAGCCCTCTCGCGCAGCAGCCGGGCGCGTTTGTTTAAACTTTAAAAGCCGGGCAGCCGTGCAAAAAGTAAACAATATTCAAGAGGATGTGTCGCAGCGCGCGCGCGCGCGCCAGCTTTCGAGAGAGAGAGAGAGAGAGAGCTGGAATTTCATATGACGGATTATAATTCATGACGGCGCGCTGCGGCTTTTCCTCTCGCTAGTCTCGCTTCGACGAGTGTGCGGCGTCGACGACGACGACGGCGGCGGCGGGTATATCGACCGGCTGGCTGCTGCTGCTGTGAGCCAGCCTTCGCGGCGCCAGCTAGAGACGACGAATTTAAGGAAATGCGAACGCCGACCGAAACGAGAGTAAGCATAGGCGGAGCCTGAAATTTTACCGACGATTTTCGTCCTTGGGCTCTGGATTAACGGGGGAGCTTACGGTTCTTGAGGTTTGTATGATTTTTTGAGTTTTTGCGGACTGGGTGTTTGTGCATGTGTACGAGATGAGAGCGGGGTCGTTGGCCTTTCTGCGCTATTGATGGTTTAAATGCCTTGAAAGAGTGCACTCCGCACGAGACTCTTAGATGTAAGCGAGAGCGACGTAATTTTTTTTAACTTTTTCATGATATTTAGCGGTATTTTAAAAATGTTTACTAAATTGGATTAGAGCTACGGCTAGCTGCTGCATAATTGGAAAAATAAATATAAGCAAGAAGAATGGAAAGAGAATTTTAAATTTGTTTTTTTTCGCGTTTCCGCGTAAAAAATTCTATTTCAAGGCATTTTTTTTCCTCTAAATAAAAAATGTTTTCGTCGTAAAATGTCTTGTAAATAAAGTTTTGACATAGAAAAAAATTCCATCTAATTTTTCAGTTTGAAAATGGAGAAATACAGCATTTCTAAGTGAGTGACAGATCTACCTTTACTGGTATATGTGAATTCAACTTAAAACACGGTAACCGCTTTCTGCCTTCTCTTGAGTTTTATTTTAAAGAGGCTAGCCCAATTTGCACCGGTTAGATAAAAAAAGTAGTTTGAAACGAGTAAGAAAAAGACTCCAGAAATGTTGTAATTTGATTTTTTTCATTCTGCACTTAAAGAATATCTTAAATAAGTAGAAATGTCAGGATCAGTAAGACGTGGATAATACTTCATACACCCTTTTCTAAATCTGGATAAATATATAATTTTAGCTGTATTTCATTCAATGACGTAGACGATAAAATATTTCATAAAGAAGATCCAATTAATTCATTGATTAATTTGTATATATAAATTAAATTTTCATTAAGAAATCCACAGAGCATTTTGTATTTACGAAAGTAAATTTGTGCGGCATTTGTCGAAAATAAAATCCGCATTCATTTGCGTACAATACACCACACTGGAAATCGTCCGTTCCTTTGCATTCCCATACGCATAAGCGGGCTTTTCAATGAAAATTTCTCTATCACAAGTATACATACGTACAAAAACGCATGTACGTACACAGATGTGTGTGCGCACGCTCGCACACACACATACAGATTTTCAATCAATTTCACAAGGTTTAAACTCGGCGCGGCGCGCGCAAGATTTAACCGATTAAACAAATCGCGCGCGCTCGATTAAATTGCGCGGGCTCCGAGCGCGCGTTTTCCCTCTCGAAATTACAAAACCGAAAATCCGCGTACTCGTATAATTCGGCGGCTTCGCTCTTTTTATTCCCGGCGCACGCGCGTTAATGGAAATCGGTATTGGATAGCTCGAGGCTATGTGCCATCTCGCCGGAGAACAAAATGCTCTTCTAAAGGAAGGAGGGGTGAGAGAGGGCTTGGGCGACCTGGGTCCGATAATTAATCAATAACGAGTTATTAATTGCCGAGCAAAAGGCTCGGACGGGCGAGACGTAATCGATTTAGCGCGGCCGATCGCTTTGTAAAAAGGCGAGCGACGCCGCGTCGCGCCACGCTGGGGAGAATTATATTGTTGCCAGCGCGCGGCGCTGTGACTCCTTTGCGAGAATTACTTGCTTTTCGCGGTCTCTTTGCTTTTGCTCCTGCTCGGGCCTGGGTTTGATGGTTCTTGCGGGATACGCGAGGTAAAAAATTACTCGCGCGAAAAAAGCGACGCGCTGTTGTGCAGATGGGGTTGCTGTAGTTTGTCGGGATGATCGAGCGGTGAGTTTAGTATGTGGAGTAACTGATTTTTTAATAATGAATATTTATTTTCAAACATTGTTCTTTTTTATTGATATTATTATGCGAAATAAATATATTTTTTAATAGCGAGTATTAATCTTTCCAAAGTGAAAAATTATATAATATCGATTATCAATTACTACAGTATATTTTTTGTTGAAATTGAAAAATATAATATGTGAATAATATTTATTTATAATAAAGATTTTGCTACATTATTAAATATCGCGTATAAAAATGTGACAGTAAAATTTTACTGAAAACTTTAAAATTGTTTTGTGGCGGCATAAATATTCTATAAATGCCGAAGAGGCAGAAGAATAAATGAATGAATTATTTTTAAAATTTAACTAATGGAACAATCAACTGATGCTCTATAATTAATTCACTTTTTTCATAATTAATTAGATTAAGTAATTTCAAGCTTAAGTTAAAGTAATTAATTGGAGCGAAAAAACTTTTTTCATCGTAACTACGTAATAAATTTGAGCGGTGAAGAGTAAATCAATGAAAATCGATACTAAAGCACCTATATAATCCGATTAATTCAATCTCCAGACAAAGGGGAATTAATAGCAAAGAAGGAAATGATGCGCTATTCCAAACTTCTTTCAATCAGGTATTTCAGGTGCTGCGTGGCAGATTCATTATACGAAAATTTTAAGAAAGTAATATCCATAATACTTGTATTGTTTACAAAGACTTAAATACACAGAAAAAATATATAATGTACGGATGTCGTTACGATTCTACATTTTTTCATAGCTGTTATGTTTTTTAGTAAATTATTTACAAGTTAAACTTGAAAAAATGTTAGAAAAATAGAAATTATTTTTAGAATTGTAAAATCGGTGAACAAGTAAAAAAATACAAAGAAGTTGAAATATGATCTTGTCGTATAAAAAATTTAGAGTAACGAAACTTTTGCATATGTATTTTAATTATTTTTCTAAAATAGCATATATAATTTTTACCAAAACAATTAAATTAGTTCATGTAAACCGTTAACTAATCAATACAAAGAAATAACTGATATTTTTATTCAAACGACGGCAGCTCTAACAATCATTCAATCAAATAATAAAGCTTTACATACCAAAAATAGAAGGCAACGCATCCTGATGTGTGGAAAATTGCTCGGCTCGCTTTTTCTCGGCTGTCTATCGTTAGCAACGATTCATCCTCTGCAACAAACAACATGAAAAATTCAATTATCACACGTTACGCAAATACAAAAGGCGCGCATTAAAAACAGATTGCTGTTTTATTTTTCGCTCCAAGGGCCGTCTATCGCTGATGATATTTTTATCGCGAAATTGCATTTTTTCCTCCCACACGGGGATAACAGCGGGGATACGCGGCGGCTGACCCGAACGGCTGTTTATTGTACACCAAAATGAAATTCCGCGGGACAACAACGCGTCGGTCAAGCCGGCGTTCATACGAGCCGGTTTGCTTCTATATAATGTGTGTATATATATAGAGAGGACGGTGGCGAAAAAAGTTTTTGATGCCCTGCGCTCGAGAGCGCGGACAGCGCGGCGTTGAATTATTATCCTGTCGGTTTATGCGCGTTTACACATAGGTGCTCGTGGCAATTAACGATTTTTGTTTTTTTCAAAACGTAAACTGTGAATGCGTGTCACTTTACGTTTCGCTGACCGCCTGCAGTGTATGGTTATGCGCGTCGGGGAAGGTGCTGGTTGAATAAAGAGTGGGTGGACGAAGATTAATGAAATGAATAAAATTTGGTTTACAATTTTTATATCGCGAAAATTCGAGGGATTAGACAGAAATTTTGTAAATATGCTCGTTTTTGCTTTATCGCTTATGTGTGTTTTATGAATTGTAATTAGTGAATTAATATACAAGCAAGGATTTTATTGTTTTCTTAAAACTTCAAATTTCTAGTATTTTTGCACGAAAAACAATGTGGGTCTCTAAGAACAAAAGAATAAAAATTAAAATTAAACTCGTGGCTCGAATACCGATAAATTCACCTATAAATAAAAAAAAACAAATACTATTTATAAATTAAAATACCAATTATATTTCACTATATATATTTTCAATTAAGTTTTTATATTACAAATGTATACAAATAATTAGCGTTTACGCAATTAATAATTTAATTGCGAAAGAATGTTAAACTTCTGTGTTATGATAATTTAATCAAACAATATTTTTCTTCTTGTTGAATTAATTATTTTAATTTAATTAGGTATTTCTATAACAATAGAAAATATAATAATTCATTACATCCTAAATTACTTGTATTATTAACTGAATCATAATTACAAGTACTAATTTCAGAAAATCAATTAAATTGAAAAATAAACCCAAAGAAAGAATTACATCATTTCCACTATGTGATAAATTGAAAATTTGCAATATTTTGAATAAATTTAAATAAATTTTAATATTTACTCAATTACTCTTCAACTTCTTTCTAAAATTAAGGTTAGATAAACCAATAACCTAAACACCCGCAAATTGCATCTTTAATTCATAACACATTCAGCTAACCTAAATCTAATACGGTAAAACGTTGGTAACAAAGTACAGTACAACAGACTTTATTCACAAATAAAATAAAGCGCTCAAACATAACTTTCCACTACACATCATCAAAAAGAACCCACGGACCTCCATAAATAGGCACAACCCTCCGTCCACCATCCCATCAAACTCCCCATCCACTTTCCAATCAAATATCCGGCTTTTCAACTCCTCGCCTAACTCCCACGCCTAAAGCTGTCCCACCCCTCTCCGCGAACATCTGACATCCGGTCCCGCGACAGTCGGGCGCGCAAATTCGAAAACTACACAACGAAAATCAGATTCGCGCTCTCATTGTAAGCAGCTGCTAACTTATTCGCGCAAAGTTGCTTAATTAGCGCCAGCCAAACTGGCGCCGCTCAGCCGGCTATACGAGTTTGAAGGACGCAAATTTTACGCTATCTCGGCGGCTGCGCGCGCGTGCGAGCTTTATACAAGCGGATGTGCGCTCGTTAAGTGGCTGCGAGCGCGGACAGCGAAACAATCTAATTATAAGCGCCGAGCGCTGATTCTTCGCTTCGAAGGATGCGCCGAGCGTGATTAAAATGTTTCGCGCGGATTTGGCTAGCTGCGCGCGGGGATTCGGGGAATTGCTGGCTTTTTCATGCAACAGTAGTTCTTGGTCGTTAGCCGCGGGAGGTGTAAGTTGCTTCTTGCGTGAATTTTCAGTGTTGATGTAGGTCGTTTAGGGTTGATAAGTATAAGTGATGGTTTTTTTTTTTTTTGATGAGTTAATTGGATTTAAGTGGGAATTGTAATGACAATTTACTCTATACCTTTAACAAGGTTGCAATATTGTAATGAAGATATTGTCTTGTATTTACAAGGAGAATGTATACAAACTTGGGAGCATGAAATTTAAAAAAAAAAGCAATATATTATTTTATATAATTTTTGTCATCATCTTTCAATATCTTTTAAAAAAAGTTATCCTTTTGTAGCACAATAAATTTTAAATTAAAGTTTTCGTTGCATACTTTATTTTACTATTTTGGAAAATTTTCTAGTATAAACATTCGAAACTTTATTACCTAATAGAAAACTAAAAAAAGATCCAATAGCATGTATATGGATAACGCCTCTGATGTCAGATACCGAAAAACACCATCCAAACTCATTAAATTAATGAACCAGAACTTGTTTATTGATTTTATTAACAAATCATCAATTATCTTATACTTCAAAACTTAAATGATGTATAAACTTCACCACAGAAGCAAACTATTCAATTTAGATGAAAATAAAGATCAGATAACTAAAGTTAAAAAAAGTAAAATAAATCACATCAACCATATTATCTTACAAATTACATTTTTCAATCTTCTTACTCCCCTGCTTAAAACACACGTAATTCACATATTTCAAAAACTCATCGATAAACCAACCAAATACGCGCATAAATGAATCACTCACCACCAGCCATCAGCAACAACAAATTTTTCAAACCCATAATTCCACTCTCCCTCGCACCTTGCGCAAAGAGAACATTCTTATCTCCATCTCTCACCTCTCCCCACCCCAGCGCGTATCAATCCAAAAACCCGCTCCGCTCGCTAATTCGAAAATTAATCGGCAGATCAGCTCCGGCACTTTACACGCGTGTTTTACAAGAAATTCGGCCGCGCTCCCGAGCGATAAGACAGCCTGCTTATCCCCGGCGAAGCTCGTAATAAGTGCGAGTAGCGAAACAACGCGCCTCTCTCTCTCTCTCCCTCTCGGAACGAGATTGTTGTAAAGCCTTTATGGCAGCGATAAAAGCCGCTGCGCGCGCTCTGCTCTGCGCTTCCCCTCTTCTGCGAAGAAGACGACGAGATCGCGTGCGGATGCGACGACGGCGACGCGTTTCGCCGGCTTCTTTTGGCTTTTATCCCTTTTCTCGGCTTTTCTCTCGTTCTACCGCTCGAGAGTTGAATTTCTCCGCGTTTGTCTCGACTGTCCCCCACTCCCTCGAGATCCCTTTATTTTTCTACTAATTCTTAACTGTTTACGCTACGGCTTTATCGCTGCTGCGCCGGGGAGAGTTATTTTTGCGTTGTGAAATGAATTTTTTTTTATGGATTTCAGTTGCCGGATGTAATTGCAGCTTTTCTTTTTATTTAATAAGTTGTTATTTTTTTACAGGTGGCTATTGCTGATTTTTTTTAGAATAGGTAAATTTAAAGTTTCATGAACTTTTTACTGCCGCCCCGTAGAATTATTTCTACTTAACTCGTGCAATTTTCTTCATAAAGTGTTGCGAATGAAATAACGAGAAACAAGTTTTCGAAATCGAGCGCCGCAATTCTCCTTCTCGCATGACCATAATTTTCTGCAATTTTTACTCCCCAGCACGCTTTTTTCTTTATTCATACTGCTCTCACGCTTCGATAACGGCCGACTCGCAACCTCCAAAAATCCGTCTCCATAACCATCCACCTTAAAATTACAATCAAAAGTCCGCGCTTCCTCGCTCCTCTATATCAAGAAAGCCCCGATTGAAAATTTCCCCGAAACTGCAACCTGAATACCGTCGCAACACTCCCCTCGAGGCGCTCTAAACTTCCGAGCAAGAATGTGGGTTACGCCCGAATATCGCCCCCGAGGCAAAAAAAAAAAAAACCACGCGATCGCTCGGCTCTGCATTAACGGAGCCGCATCATACGCGGAAACGACGTCGTCGGCATCTCGATACACCCTGCACTATCCTTTCTTTCTCTCGTAAAACGAGGAGAGAGGGAGAAAAAGAAGCGAGCCATTAAAATTCCGCGCGAACACGGGCTCCTTTACTGCACAGTGAAACAAGGTGTCAGGAGAAAGAGGGGGAGTCGCGGGAAAACAAAGGGACAAGCGCGCGCGAGGAAACGGATTTTACGGCGCAAATTGACGCGATGTAAAATTGTTTTATGACATTAATGATACGGCTGCGGGCGACGGCTTCGCGGCCGGCTGCTACGCCAGCACGCGAGAGCAATCGAGATGCATGCGCGGCTGCGGCTTTCTTTTTACACCGGTGGAGTGCATTGTGGGAACTCGGAGCTCGGTTCTTTTTGATTTTTAACGGCTTTTGTTTGAGGCTGATTGAATATTAGCTTTGAGTTGGAGTTATGGATTCGAGTTGAGCTTTATGGATTAATGTTTATTGCAAGTTGTTTTATTTAATCATGTAAATATTGGTACATAAGCAGTTAATAGTGCGTATAAAATTTTCGAAATTTACCGGTGATCAAAACTTGTGCTTTAAAATAAACGCGTGTCATAATAAACATTAAATAGTCGACGCAATCAAGTTTTGTTTGAATGCGTTCAACCGCTGTATAAATGTTATAATTAAATTCAAGTACAAAGTATACACATGCTAACAGTTATATCGAGTTACGTAGCTTTTGCGCTGCTGCATAGAGCGCGATGGCATGAAATTTTACGAAAATCAAATTTATAAGTGTACCCTTAACTAGGCCAAATAATTAACAACCATAATTATAAAAAGTTATTTTTTCTTCAAAGCCATATTTGATGCAAAGTTAAATCAACCAACAACGTACACCAACCAGCCAAATAGAAACTCCAAAAATTCAGAACATCACATATAAAAATAGAAATACCCCATACCCCCATTCCAATTAAACCTCCCAATCGCCAACTTAACGCTCGCACCCACCGCGGCCATCGAAGCGCCAGACTAAAAAAAGAAACCATCAATTTACACCCACTAAAAAAAAGCGTCGCTCTCCTCAGGCGGCCAGGCTAATCGATCAATTATCCTGCACCGCAAGTGGAGCGCAATTCAATCAGCCGCCGCCTCCCCTTTAATCGTCACTCTTTCTCGCAATTACAGCGCAAACAGTCGCCGCGCTAGCCTATAGTGACGAGCCTCGGCACGCAAACGCGTTACATAATGAAAGTACCGCCGCGAATATACTCACGCGCGGGGGTGGCTGGGAGGGGAGGAGACAAACGAGGGCTCGCGCGCTGAATACGAAATTCGCGCTCGTCGCGGCCGTACGTTAAAATCCTTAACAAAGTGCGCGCCGCTGTTTACACGGCTCTCGCGTGACGAAAAACATCTCCCGGGGCGAGGTAATGGCTGTAGCGCTCGATGATGGAGCGTCGGAAGCGGCGCTTTTGTAAGCGATTGCCCGGCTACTTGCCGGGGGTAATTGAGTCGCCTCTCGCGATTTTTGGAGAGCCGGCGTGAAGTGGCCTCTTTCGCTGTCTCGTTTTTCTTTTTGCCGCGCCTCTGAGGGAGAAAGAGAGAGGATTTTTTTATGGGTTAATTGTGTGCTTCAAAATTTGGGTTGCGCAGTTGCGCCGCGGAGGTGTATAACTCGAGCTCGAGTGCAGCTCTGTCTTTCTCATACAGACACACGTGTGTGTTGGAAAAACTTATTTTCTGGAAAATTTAATAATATGGCGGGAAGCGAACGGTGCAAGCTCGGCGCTGTGGCTGTTCCTTTGTAAAAGCGCTCTGCTGGGGTTTGAGGCTTGTTGATGCTAATTAAATGAAGACTCGTTGCGTCTTTAGGGTTTGTAAAACAAACGTACGTATTTGGATGATATTGTTAGTGTAAAAAATTTCTGTCCGATTTTTTTATATTAACGTCATTTTCGAATGTATAAAGAATGTGTAACATAGTTTGTAACATGCGAGTTATTTTTTTTTTGGGAGGAGGTATTGTTTTACTTGGTCGACTTTTTATTTTGCAGTGCATATCAGAATATGAATTTTTAATAAGCTATTTGTTTAAAAATGATCGTGTGCAAAAAATAAATTTATATAAGTAGAACAGGTCATGACTAAAAATAGTTAGGGTTTGCTATTGAAAGCTCTTTTATTAAGTAAATAAGTATAAAGATTCCTTATCTCTTTTAAAATTGCCACAGGTTCCTTTTCTAGGTTAAAAAAGGAGTAAGTATATTTTATGTCAACAAACTTTATTGATTCGTACAAATGTAAATGGTGGCCAGCAGATAACCGCAAAAAATTATAAATTTCTGTGAAAATAAAAAAAAACATTATTGGCATACGTCAGCGACAAAGAAAGACATTTTTTATGAGTGAAAAAAACAGTTGACGCAGGCAGTCTGGCTATTTTAATGTAAATTAATTCGAATATCTTCAATCGCTGGAAAGTATAATTTTTACAAAATTAATTTTTAAAAATAAACTAATATATTTATACCGTGTACGTCAAACAATATGGATAAAAGTATGGCGTTAAATATTCTGATTTGAAGATGTAAAAAATTATACGCTCAACATTTCTATTATACAATTAATTTAAAGTTCTATTCTAGTAAAAATTTAATTAAGAAATGATTTTCAAAACCACTTGTTGAACTAACTATTATTAGGTATAAATAAATAATGTACAATAATAAAAACATACAATTTTAACAATACATATAAATATACTTGTATAGACTTTAATATTTACATAAATAACTTAAATATAAATATCATAAATAATCTTTTTTCTAACACAGTAGAAATCAAATTGACGAGCCCAAGCAACAACTGAGAAAAGTACCAATTAGCCTCGACAATTGCAACAATCCCCAAGAAGAGCAGGGCAAAGAAAAAAAGAAGCAAAAGCAACTCCCCGAAACGTCGCAACAGCCAGAAAAAAGCTCCTCAACCCCAGCACGTATCCTCCCCCTTGCACCTTGGCACGGACTCCAGACAGTCGCGCCCTATCGTCCATCCACTCGCAACTCAACCCTTTCTCTCCTCTCTGCATCCGCTATACGCATTCCCCCCGCATCCAGCCAGCAAGCAAGCGAGAGAGAGAGAGAGAGAGAGAGCAAGCAGCCTTCTCTAACCTCCCTTATACGCTCGAGCTGGCTTCTTCATCCCCCTCGACGGCACTTGCCACTTCCGGAAGTGCGCGCAGCGGTCGCAGTTACTATATACTCAACTGCGCGCCCGCGGGAGCGCGCGGCCCGCGGAATACTAAGCGCCATTTGGCACAAGCTTCCTCGCGCGTCCCGGATATTTTATTTGCGCCTCGGGGCGCGCGCTCGTCGCATTTCGCATTTCCCAGATATCTGTAAGTGGGAGGAGAGAGAGAGCCGGATAGAGGACAGGGCTGGAAAAGTTGTCGAGCGAAACGAACGGCTGCTTCGAGAGAGAGAGAGAGGAGTAGCCCCACGTATACCACGTGCAAGCTCATCGATTGCGATGCAGGTGCGAGCGCGAGCTTTTTTCTACTTTTTTTTCTTAGCTGTCGCTTTTGCTTGTTTTGTTTTTTTTTTTTCTTCTACTTGGAGATGGTTGTTGGCAGCGATTTTTTTCTGGTAGGGGTAAGGATGGCTTTTTTGTGGGGGTGGAGAGGTTAAGGGCAGGGTTGAATGAGTGGGGGTGGATTGATTTAATTTGATGTACTGGATTTTAGCGCAGTAGAATTGACGAGGGTATTATAGGAGCGGGGGCTGTTGGGTGCCACGTGGTTTTGACGGCTTTCCTTATTTGGGTTATAGTGTATATATATTGCAGCGTCGAATTTTATGGGCACATGAAATTTCCCATATTTCGGTCATTGGGCGGAACTCGTTTCATTTTAATTTAGTACGTATTTAATAATTAATTAAGTTATGATAATACCGAATTAATATTCTTTTCGCAAGATAATTATTTTAAACAAATCTCGCATAAAACCCCCAGTAAACAATCAGCACTCGCTACGTACTAAATCATGTCTCGCCTCCTTTTATTTCGTAAAGCATACAAAAATAACTCGATTAAAAAACTGCTGCAAATCGAACAGATCATCAAACAATAAAAAAACCAATAAAACAAAAAAAAAAGTAAACCAACCCAGCTCACTTTATCAATCGACCGATAAAACGAGCCGACAAGCCTCACGTCCCGACCGTATTCCAGCGCACGCTCCAACAAGACATAGTCGTGGCTCTCCGCTTCGCTTCACGAAAGGGATGATATCGCGTCCAAGAGGGAGAAAGCGACGGACCGGTACGTAAAAGAACTCTCGGCTGATCCCCCGGATAAAACTTGCCCTCCCTCATAAGTATACGTATATATATACGTATATACCCTCGACTCAGCTCCCCAAGGGAGGAATTCGGGCAGCGAGTCCCTTAACTGCGCGCCACGCTGATTGCTTGCAAATTGCTTTCGTTCGTGTGTATACACGCCGGAGACGTACTTATATACTTTGTGCGCCGTATAGCGCGCCGAGCGCGCTATTTAATTGCCGAAACGAGCCGCGTGCCTCGCGCGCTTAAGCAGCCTCGTTATCGACGCCGCAGAGGAGCGCGAAACCCGCTTTATGCTGCGGGGAGTATCGCGTCCCGTGTCCGAGCGCTAATTGTCCGCTGCTTTTTCCGCTGGATAGGGATCTTAAGTGGAGTGCTTGTTTGAGATAAGGTGAGCTGCCGGCTTTTGTGCTGGGATAGCGGGAGTGGCTGTTTAGGTTGAGGGGAGGTTTTGGCTTGAAGATTGAATAGGTTGGATGGAGGGTGGTGGTGAAGGTTTAGCGTTGGTGTTGTTTTATCTAAGGTTGATTGATGTAATTTAAATTTTATTTTTACGTGTTTGGGGAATGTATGTTGGATCTGCATATTTCGATTGATTAGTTTAAAACGATTTTTAATAATTATACTATAGTTTTATTTAAAAAATTTTTTTGCATCTGTTGGACTTTGCTTTTTAATACGTAAGATCGATTTATCGTAAGTATAATAGAAAGCATACATGATTTGGGATGTAACTCTATAATCATAGTTTTGACTGTCTGTGACTGTAATATTATTATTACTATAATCAAATACATGAACAAAGTCATATCTATATTATGAATGTTAAAAATAAATAAGTTTCATCATAAATTGAAAATGAAGGCTTTATTTAAACAATTTTTTGTAATAAATGTAAAAAAATTATTTCCATTCTAAAAGGTCACTTGATTAAAGCTCTAGATTAAAAAAAAAAAAAGAAGAAGAAATTAATCAACGTGAAAAAGAAACTAAACCAAATCTTCAACACACGCAATAACGAATGTAAAATACGTATTAAAAGTCCTTTCATTATGATCCAAGAAAAAGTAATTGTCATTATAAACGTCCTCTCATCAGAACTTATTCACTTAACTTAAATTTCCACTCTCCGCGCCTCGTAATTAACACATTATTCGCCTCGTTTTCATCCTCGAAAAAGAAAGCCGTCGCGCGACCTTATCAGCTCGCTCCGCGCTTTGTCCCTCGCTCTAACTGCACTTGTTATTACTTTTTAACGGCATTACACGGGCGCGCTGCCCGAGCCGCCCAAACTCGGCCCCTTTCATCTCGGACTGCGAGAGCTCGACCCCCCGGCATCAAAATTGAAAAGCAGAAATAGTTTAGACATTCGCCGGCGATCTTGTCCCAGTTAATTCCGTCAGCTACTCTTCCTTCTCTCTCTTCCCTCTCCCCCCCCCTCTCTCTTTCTCCAGAGAGAGCTGATATTTTCGCTTTAATATTTCTAACTCTTCTCGCCTCTCCTCACCCCCCGGGTATATGTACGTGTGTGTATGTGAGAGCACGAGCTCGCTAGTTCTTCGGCAAAGTTATAATTAAACGGCGGCGCGCCTCCATCCCTGACACGACGGCAGCACCCCTGACGTCAGAGCAACGCTGCATTAAGCGGGTTGTGTGTATGTGGACTGGACGGGGGGAGTATGGGTTATTCAATGAAATTTTCAGGTCTTTACGCGCGCATCATGGAGTGGTTGAAAATTATTAGAAGTAGGGCAGTGAGATGGCGCGGGGTACGGTTGCAGCTAGGGCGTAATGCAATTTTTAACCGCTGCTGTGAATTTTAAGAAATTGGAGATTTGTGAAAGTTTTTTATTTTTTTTAAACGGGATAACGGTTGATTGATTATTGTGATGGTTTGTAAATAGTTTTATTTAGTAAGAATAATTGTAGACTAATGGAAGTAGTGGTGAAATTTTTTATGTCACTGATTATTGATTTTTAAAATAGTATACGATAAAATGGCTGTAAAATTATAACCATGATTGCTGCAAGTCGATAAAAAAATTCGATATAATTACATTTTTTAATTCCAATTAATTTCTAGAAAAATTCATTTTTCATTTTAATGTAATTCTCTAATTGCAAAATACTCTCAGGTAGCAGAGAAATAAAATACCGATCCAATTTTAAAGCATAAGAAAATCAGAAGAATATCAGTTTTCTGAAAAATGTTAGTAGTAATATGATCAAAGTTCTTACGATAAAAAATCGATGGCTTCACATAAAAAAGCTGTAGGTATATCCCGTATATAAGCAAAGAAGTTATACCTTTTTTATTAGGAACCATCGGAATATACACTCTCCATTTTTTTTTCATCTACGAAAGTCTGACTAACTCGACTTTTTCTACTTAAACCATCTACGTTCTTATCCATCTAGTAGTTAAAAAAAAATCAAATGAAACAATCCCCAATAACACATCAAAAGCACTAATCCCTCTCTCAGCACTCACCACAGCACTCCCACGCATCCATAAGCACCGTTCCACCATCCCAGCCCCAAGAGCTCCCAACTTTTCCCGGAGTCATCCAATTATCCCTCCGGATCCCCGCATTACCAACAAAAGCTTGCACATATATAATTGCCAGGCCCGCGCCATTCTCTTTATTCCTCTCGTCTCGTCGCTTCTCAAAGCGCCGGCTCGGAGCACCTTGACCACCTTACCCTCTCCGCGTCCCATACGTTACACAGCAGAGTGCGTTTCGAGCGCGCCGCCCGTAATACACTTCTCTCCTCTCGGCTTTCAGCGTCATTAAGCCGACGATCTCTCCCTCTCCCTCTCCCTCGGAGAAAGCGAAATCCCGTATTTATTTACCGCCCGGAAGATTGCCGGATTATCCGCGAGCACTTGTTTATTCAAGTCGCGCGTGCCGAGACTCTTCCCAAATATATAACTGTTATACGCGGGCTGCGATAGGGTAGGGGCAAGAGAGGAGAGTTAATCGCGCCGCGGGCGAAAGGGTGAGATGCTGAGACAGAACTCGTGTAATAATAAGGTGGTGCGCGGGCGAGAAAGAATAAGGATGGAGGTCAGACACCAAGCTGGCTCAGAGGGAGATGGAGAAATAGATTGGCGCGGATGAGGGAGTCGCCCGGCGAGAGATAAGAGGAAGAATGGAGATGAGCTTGGATCGAGTTATGTGTGGGGGGATACAGGCAGATCGGCTGAGAGCTGGTGTGCGTGCTGGACGAACTTTCGAGAAAATCAAGTCGAAATTGAGAGAGGGAGAGAGGGGGGGGGAGGGCGAATCGTTGAGCAGCAGCGGAAATGAATTCTAAAGTTATTTCAGAATGGATTGGATTCGTGATTTTAGTGATCACCATTATGAAGTATGCTCGAAGAACCGATCTCCTGTACAGATTATTAATTTTACGATATTTTTATCAGCATTCTCTTCTAGATCGCTGAAATGACTACGTTAAGTTATAAAGTACTAGATATGCAGTCAATGATATTAAACGTACTATAAAGAATTGTTGTTTGAACTCACTATTAGATTACGAAAAAAATGTCCAGTCAAATTTTATATTATGCTTTATTACACAATATAAATGAATCCTTAAAAAACCTTTATTTTTTATTGCAAAAAAAACGTAGAAACGACAAAAATTCTCCCATAAAACCGCACTTGTCAAGCTAATTACAGTTTATAACTCCCAGGGCGATCGCTCGCTTCCCAAACGAGCCCAAGAAGAAGAAAAAAGTCCCACCTAGTTAGCTAGCGAAAAATGCCAAAAGAAACATATACACTCGAGCTCTCACTGCAGGGGCAAGCTGATTGTATGTGAGCGTGGCCAGCCGAGCGAGCGCAAGAAGAGAGAATGTCTTTGCCGAGAAGTAAAACTTGCGCGCGGCGCGCGCAAAGTTCAACGTCTATGCCCGAGTTGCCCGGAAAACTTAAGGGGGGCGCGGAGCGCCGAGCGCAGCTGTTTGGCGATCGTTTCGCCGTTAATGCGGGCTTAAAGAATGCAGGGAAAACCTCGAGCCAAAGTGCCCGTCTCCGGGCTTCTTATCGGCATCTGAGAAGACGCGCGAGCGTGCGGAGATATGCCGTTTTATTTGCGCGCTTTGATGCTTTGCCCGGAGTTGATTTTGATTTTCTTGATGATGGCAATTAAGAGAAAGTTTAATTGTGGATGAAACTTATAATTCGTTGTTGTTCGCTGGAAGTCGCGCTTTTTACTGCTGAAAAAGGCGCCCGGCAAATTTAGCGCCGGGAGGTGGCTTGAATTTCCAGAGTTGCAAAACGTACAAATAATACCGTTTCTAGCGGAGCCGAGAAGTTTAGCAACTTTATTGCTTGACACGGAATTGCAGTTTTTGTTGAGATCAAAGTTAACAAAGTTCTATAGTTCTAATTAATTCTATAACTAATTCGGTTGGAAAATTTAGATTTTTATTTTACGCGCGGTAAGATGTTTCTTATTAATTTATTTATTGCTTATTCATATCGTTAAATGCGGTCATTCAATACTTCTTATAATTTAAATTAAAAATTGCATGTTCAAATTAACGAATAATAGAATATTTTTTTTTAGTCTTTTTTATATAATTATTTGTAAAATACTATATTGATAAAAAAATCTATTTGAAATTCCGTAAAAAAAATAATATAAGAATAATATCGCTGTTTTTTTTTTATTTTTAATTTAATTGGCTATTAAAAGATTTGATCTTTTATTTCCGTTATATGTTAATAAATCCAATTCCATCTAATCGAATCTTCGGCTGCTTAGCGGTCATATGATATAAATAAATTATAAAAAATACCTTTAAAAATTTATATTTACTTAACTTTTATAAAAGGAAACCTCAAGATCTATAATAAGAATAAGAAGTGCTAATATTTAACGCGATTAAGCATTGTAGAAGACGACATCCTTTTAGATTAAAGTGAATCTATATCTCAATATAAACATTTATTTCAAATGATAATACTTATTAAATATGTACTTATTTAATCAAAGGTACAAGCCCGAGTTGAAATTGTAACACAAATCCATAAGAATCTACTAATATCAAAATTATTTTATTTGGTATAATTAAACCTATGCATAAAAAACATTTTTGACACTTTCACTACGTTCACTGCTTCTAGCGCATTTGACAGGTGAAGTAGAAGACTTGATCGAATCTAATTTGAAATATTTGAAATTTGGTCATTACTGCTCTTTATGTGGATTTTCTCAACGTTAGAAAATACGTTGAGTTTTTTCTGTATCTCAGGCTTTAGCTTAAGCAAATACGAGTACAGTAAACGCGTTCTTTTTGTTTTGTATGCTCAGTTTTCGATTCTATTTTGTTACTTTTTCTTGGAGAAAAAATATGAGCCTTGTTTCGAGTTTCAAGTCGAAACAATTGCCAGACTACAGTGACAAGTCGAGCGCGCCAGTGAGTTGAGTGGTATGCAATGTTTGAATTCGAGCGTGCATTTTATTTTATGATTTACCGAATTGTTCAGAGTCAGTTTTTTGGTTAGGCGAAAGGTTTAGTCAAGCAGTTTTTCAATAAGCAATACGGTTATATGTATGTAAAAAAAAAAGATTTTGGAGTTCATAAATTCATATTTTTCTAGCAATCTCCAATGATCAGCGGCTAGTAACGGAGTCGATCGTCGGCGATGGCCGCACCGGTGTCAGCTCAGATTAGAACATGGAGCTGTGCGTTTCAGTAAGTTTAAAACGACGAAAATTACGAAAAAATATATATTTTTAGTTAAATATATACACATTTCGATAAAGACTTAATAAGATAGTATGAAATTTCGATATAGCTAATGATCCATGTATATCTTTTAAACTCAAACTCGACCTATACTTTAGTGTAATTGCATCGATATTGTATAACATAAATTAAGCTAATATGTAAAATATTATGGACAGTGATTTTAAACGTATTTTTAAGTCTCTTGATTTGATAAATTTTGTTTAATGTATAGAGCTGTATTTTATGTCTAAGTAGTCTAGTGCATTTTCAAATTAATAGGCTATTAATATAAGAGGAAAGCAGTGATTTGTAAAAGTACGATAAATTTGCATGCAAAAAAGTTATTGGAAAACTTCCTTACTTTCTCATATAACAAGAAAGGCCATTAAGCTTTTTGCTTTTAGCAGACTTTCATTGACATTAAGAGAACTAGGTCATTTTAAAATCGACTTACAGTTTCGCTTTCCTGACATAATAAAATGGCATATTATTAGTACGTCGGGCATATTTTATTATTTAGAATATAATTAGAGGATAAAAATATGAGTTCAAATAAAATATTTTTTGTAAGCGACTCGATAGAAATTATTATTTATTGACTTAACTATATTGATTTATTTATAAGATATACAAAATAATAGAGAGAGTAGGTTTAAATAATACATTTTTTTTTTGAATATTCAGTAGATCAGAATAAAATTTTAAACTAATGGCATTTCAAATTTATTTGATTAAATACAAATTTTATAAATAGTATATTACCTACCTAGGCAGCAAAAATAAGAACTCAGATCACATGTAATTGTCGGCCGAGGCGAAGCCGAGGTTGACAAACATGTGATCTGAGTTCTTATTTTTGCTGACAAGGTGTGTATACTATTTTTCTACTCGACGGCGCCGGAAAGCGGCAACTTCGTTTCGCGCAGCGGCAGGGAAGTTGGCGCTTTCCGGCCGGAGGGCAGAA
>UELX01004236.1:0-18875 GCA_900480035.1 Eupelmus urozonus
CACACACACACACACACACACACACACACACACACACACACACACACACACACACACACCGTGCTATAGCAACGAATGATACAAAAAAAAAATAATAAAAATAATAATAATAAAAATATGTATAACGGCGAAGAAAGAGTGGAGAAAAAGTAAGCGGAAAATATATGTAGCCAACGCGCGCGCATCGACGGACATTATGGAGCGAGATAACAGAGAAGGTTGGGCTAGAGGAAGAGCAAACGCGACCGACACCTTTCGTTTCTTTGATATGTACATGAGAGCGACGGGAGAAATTGAAATATACCGCGATCTTTCGTTACCGGCGAAAGAAAAAGGAGGATTTTTTTGCGGCGAATAAGAATACTGGCTCCCGGGAGAAACCTGTGAAATCTGTGCGACAAATTTTTAGTAGAGAAAATTTTAGTTTCCAAAGAAAGCTAACCTCGCGCTGCAGCGTTTGATAAAGGAACGCTTGAACTTCGCAAAGTAACATAACGCACTTGTATATATATGTATAAGTAGATGTGTACCGAGTCCGGCAAGACAAGACTTTAATATGTGCTCTGTGTGTAGCTCAACTTTTATGGATCTTCTTGTTTTCCGAAATACGTATAGATTTCATAGGTTTTTTGAGGGGGGCCAGGGGTATTACTACATGTTGCGAGCATTTTGCTTTGTAATACTGCTACTGAAAAAGTAGGACAACGATAATAGCTGCAGACTGGTAGTCCAGTAAAAAGGTAAGGCAAATTTTATGCATAGTTCATGTATTTTAAAAATTACTGAGCCAAAAGCAGTTTACAGTTTGAATTAATAAATTTTTTACATATTTAGGATGTTTACTTATTACGGTTAATCTTTTGTTTTACTTTATCATGCATTTTATATATTGTTTTTTGCTTTTTTCGGTGAAATAAAAACGGCTTTGCTTGAACTGGAATTTTAAAATGCTTGAATTTTAATCTTTTACAAAGAGCAAAGAATACAAAAATGTATGTATAAAATTCGTTTTCTACATTACAATTCTACTTTACTTTTTCCATGATAAATTTCAAAAAGAAAACAACTTTGTCATCATAAATATTGAAGAATTATCATAAAAGAATGTTTGTTTGTTTGATACAAAAAGATTCATAGAAATGAAAATTTTTTTATAAATATTCATGCTCAAAACCAATAATTGTTAATAAATGTTTAAAAAATTATATCTTTTGTCGAAATGCTTGATATGTTGAAGAAAAAAAATGAAGTTTTATTTACTATATTAGCTTAAGAAACAATACAGAACAAAAGTACCAAAGATTACAAAAAAGAATGAAAATCATGATCATTTTCAAAGTAACGAAAGGTGTGAGGAAATAGAGTTATTAATACCCGATTATGCAGTGCAAAGAAATATAGAAAGAGACAAGTTCGAGAATGCGGCAATAAAGCGTGCATGTGATATATACCGTACGAATCGTGCATGATGTATAATTGAGTTGTTTGTTATATAAAAAAGCTATATAGACTGTAACGATATTATATGAAGGAAAAGATTATATATAAAGACGAATAATGAAGAAATAAACGACAAAAAGACGAAAAAAAAATGAGCTAACAAAACAAAGGTGAAAAAATATAGAAACGAAAGGAAGAGCGAAGGAAAAGAATGACGATAGATAGTCGAGAGTTGCCTAGTGCGCATTGTGTAAAAAAAACTATTTGTTGCCAAATAAAGTTGCAATCCGCATGTACCATACACGCATCAATATGTTGTTATAATTTTATTTTGTACCTTTCATTGAAAATATCCTTGATTAATATCTTAAATATATATTGATATGTTTGAACTTTTTCTGATAAATACATGAAACAAAAACATTTATGAGATCGTATTAATTTTCTTTTCACATAGATTAATTACGTTTTAAACTTACTATTTTTACGTTATTTATTTTTCTTTTGAATTATGATCGTTTCATTTGCAGCTATTTGGTTGGTAATTCCTATTAATTTATAAGTAGATACCCATGAACTTCAAAGCGATGCTGCAAAGTAAACTCGGAAGTACTTTAAATATATCCTTTGCTAAGAGTATCAAGACCCATATTTAAAATAATCTCTATATCACTAATTCACAAATATATACTTTCTGGTATGTATAATAATTATTTAAAAAGAAAAATAATCAAAAACTCACAACTAAATATTTAATAATAGTAGTTTTCAACGAACAATAAAAAAACTATTTTCAACTAACTTCACAAAAACCACTTCAACCGCATAAATAATAATTACACGCCTAATAAAACAGCTTACTCATCCCATTCAATTATCCCCGCATCTCTCGAAAAAAAGTCCTCCAACCAGCAGAGCCATCTCAGCGCAAAGAAGCTGGTAAACCCATACTCGTCCAGTACTTACATCAGTCCGGCACTTTTATCATATTCCCAGAGAGATAGCCGTACAGAGAGTAAGAAAGCCAGTTCCCAGTGAAAGAGAGCAGCGGCGTCGGCGGCGGAAGAGCGCAAAGCCAGACGTTAAAAGAATTTCCACAGCAGGTGGCACTGGCGAAATTGCTCCATGAAGCCCCAGGGGACAAGTGTGGCCATTATCATAAAAAATGTCTCCGCACATCTTTCTCGCTCTCTCCTCGCTGAGCTCTGGATGAAGACGAGCCGCGCGCGACATCCCTTTCAGCCGCGACCTTAAAAATCCCGCCGTTATTATCATCGCCGTGAAAAGAGAATCGTTCGCAGCCGGCCGCGAAAGGATCGACTTTTCTCCCGTGCGCCGGAGAAAAACAACGCCTGAAATTCATCTCGGCTTAATGACAGGCCGCGCCGTCAAAACTTGGCCGTGCACGCGCGAAATTTCGGCTTTTCAACGGGCTGCTCTCTCTCTCTCTCTTCGTCTGCGTGCTCTTGTCTTCCACCTCCTACCCTACGAAACTTCCATCCCTCTTACGTACGCCCATTACGCGAATTTGCTCCAGCTCTTTCTCTCTCTCTCTCTCTTACTCTTGGACCCTTGTAACCATCTTCTCTTTCGCCTCTCTCTCTCTCACACTTTGTACGCCGGCTCGGTTACTCGCACTTAGGGCCAGGGCGTAGAGCTCCCGTAATTTCTACACGTGCGCAGCGGCTGCTGCTGGTGCACCTGTCGCGCGCGCGAGCGAGCGCCTAGCTCTTATAGTCGTATTCCCAGCGTCGTGACTACTTAGGGGAAAACTTATGCGATCGGCCGGAGGATCCCTCATTGTTTTTGGCCTTTTTGGGGGAGGTTCGCCGAGCAGCTGGGAGGACGCTTTTTCGAGGGATGCAGATGCGCGCTGGATTTTTCTGAGGGGGAAGTTTTAGGCGAGTTTTTAATGGTGGTTTTAGGGGATTTGTTTTGATGAAGGATTTTAGGGGTGGTTGATTGGTGTGTGGGTGATGCTGGTAATTGTGAAGGTGAGTTGGGTTTTTATAAGTTTTTTGGGTACTGATTTGAGAAGTGTTGTGGAATTGTAAAGTCGTGGGCGAATCTTTTAGCAACTTCCTTTTAGATTGTACATCAATTTTAATATCAAGATGGTTTAATGTTTCAGAAGTTTTAAGTGTTACAAGATTATTTTTTAATCTTCTTTAATTTCAGAATACAATTTCGTATAATTGAAAGGCAAATTGAAATTGAGCATTTGTGTTTCAAACTTCGGAGTTCAGAACTTTAACGTAAAATGAAAGTGAACATTCACAATTTGTCTTATCTCCTTGAGTAACTTCATCGTTAAACTACAATTTACTAATAAAATTAACGAAACTATTTGTTAAATAGTTGCCGAAGAATTTGTTAAGCTATTTTAGCGAATCCTCTATTTTTAATAAAACATTATTTTTGTGGAATTTCGTAAAAATAGTTTATTCATTAAAAAATACTTTTTTTACTCTCATTAGAAAAATTACAATATCTTTACATTTTTTTAATAATTTCTAAGAATAAAATTTCTTTTAAAACCGTGTTTCAGCAATTACAAAAAATACAAGATCATAAAATCATTCAAACCGTTGATACATGAAACAAAAATTTCAACATCAAAAGGTGTAAAAAGATACATTTTTTTCATCAATAAAGACATCCTTCATTCGTGTTGCAAAAGAAAAAACATCTATGCGTACACCGATTCAGTTACAGGAGTATGCAATTTCCAGTTCAAATGTCATAACTGAAAAACACTTCAATTGTTCCTTTTTTTTCAGCGCTACACTACGTTAAAATTTATTTTATTTTTCCAATATCTTTCTTTGTACAAATAAAAAGAACTACAGAAACACGATAAAAGTCAGATTTTTTCTATCAATCTACGGTCGTACAGCGAATCACACAATCTATTCACTATACAAAATCAAATTCATAAAAAAATTACTTCCTTATTGCTTCCGTTAAAAAAAAAATTATAAATCGTATTAATTACCAATCCCCGCGACATCATAACTTTTCAAAAACACCCAATATTAAAGAAACGCCGCCGCGCAGCGACAAAACTGACGAATAAAACTCGGACTCCGAAGCATCGCATCGCCGTAAAAGCAGACAAATAACAGCAAAAAAGCGCGGATACAAACGACGATGTAAAACGTCGAAAAAAAAAGGAAAACGCCCGCGCACTGGAAGAAGGTAAACGCGTGCGTGCGTCAAACGTAATTTAATTAAGTCCAATTTAATTTGCCGAGCTTCCGGTTTTTCCGCTCGAACCGACAATTACAGGCGGCCCGGCTCGTCCTTCCGTAAATATACACTGTATCTGCCGGCTGCCGGCGAGAGCTGAAAAACAGAGGGGGAAAATGTTTGTAAGACATCATCGACCGCTCGCTGCAGCAGCGCAGCCCGCAGCTCTATTCTTCTAATTTCCTATCTAGCGGGGCTATAATAACAGCGGGCAATTACCGAGCTGCGGCGAAAGAAAGGAAATAAAATCAGCATAAAGCTCGCGCTTTCTGAAAATCGTGAACTACAGCACCGGCGCCTCTCTCCCGCTCCGCCCGCTCGCTGTCTTTATCTTCCTCCTTTGGCCTTCCCCCTTACCTATCCCGAGCTTTCGCTTTAATTTACGATTTCTCATTATATAACTTCGTTTGTGTATTTCGCCTGGCGTTATTAATGCTAAATTTATTTCGAGCTACTGGGCTTTATTAGGAGCTGATGGGAGCTTGATCGGGGTAACATTTTTGCATATGAATTTAAGGATATTTAAATAAGGTGAGTAGAGGTTGAATGCATCGATCGAATGTGGTTTTACCAAGGAGATATTAAAATTCAATTATTATTAAAACTTAAGAATTCATAAACCTTTAGTATTTTTACTTTATGCAAGTTTCATCTTCTTAAACAAGCGCATATCAAAATAATTTTTAATAATAATAATTTCAATTAAAAAAATCCACACCAATAAAAATCCATCTAACACCTATCTAACCATAGCTCAGATAAAAAAATAAGCACCCCACCACCAACATACATCCTCCTCAAATCTCTCCTATATATCCCCTACCGATAAACTTCAAATATCCCACGCACCTCCATATACCAGCTCCCTCTTTTTCCCTCCTCCGCCATCCTCATCTTTCTATTCCCAGTCCAAGTAGCCGCTTGCGCACGTTCGCCTCGCTTATCCGAGACAGTCTCGGTGCGCTCGGCTGCAGCTCTCCGCCAAATGGCGCAGGCAGACCTTAATGAAAGTACCGGTGCGGCAAGGAAAGCAGAGCGCGCGCGCCGCGGAACCCTTAAATTAATTCGCGATGAATTACGTCTGCGCCAGCTGCTCGAGTAGTTGTGTTTATTTATGAAGGAACTGGCCCGATCTTCCTACAACCCCTTCCCTCTCGCTCTAGCTCTGTACCAAGCTACCTCCGCGGCCGCGGAAGTCGCGCGGGGAGCCACCCTTTTCGGATTCCTTTTCTTTCGGGCTCCTCTATTTTTTCCCCCGCGCGCGCGCGCCTTCTTTATTTCGCGCGACCCCCACCTTTTGTGCGCCTTTCTCTCGTGGGTCTAGTTTATTCCTGCCTCCCGTGCGCCTTTTTTTTGGCTGAGCGTTACACACTGCACGGCTAGCTGCTCGTAGAGATGGTAATTGAAGGCGCGGATTTTATTCGAGGGAGGAGAGTAAGGATCTTGGTGGGGGGAGAAAAAAGAGAGAGGAAAGCTGACGAGGTGAAAAGTAGCGTTATTGGCCGCCGGGTTTTGATGATGATGCTGAGCTGGACTTTTGGCTAGGGAGAATTGAGATTTGTAATTTTCAAATGTCGTTTGAAGTGGCTGGAGGGGTGTTTCGGTGGGTTTTGTTTAAATTATTTTGATTTAGTTTTTTGTTGGAGGTGAGTTGTCGAAAAGAATTAACGTTAATATGTAGGTTTTAAATATTTCAAGTTTGAATAGCTAACTGATGAAAATGGTTTAACTATTAAAAGGAAATTCATTATGAGATATCAACGTTCCCAGATTCAGTAGTAATAAGTTCTTTTAAGAGACAATTAAAACTAATGTAACCTTTACTGCGTTCACTAAATTCGTATAATATTAAAACGTTTTAATTATTTTAAATGACTTAAATGGTTTCTGCACCAAAATTTTTACTTAATTCTTATTTTACTTTTACGTTATTTTTCATTATTTATTGATAAATATAATTTTAAAAAATTAAAGAAAAACAAAATAATGAGTATTCTATAGGGATAGTTAATATTTGCATTTATTTTTCTTTTTTTTTATAATAATTATGAAAAGAGTCTTTGTTTAATTTGAATTAACTTCGCATGATAAAGAGAGCTGTTCACATCAAACACAAGGAACCGAATTAAAATAAAACCGTAATAAATTATTATATACTCCAATTTCAGTAAAACTCTCCTTTATTAATTTTTACAATACATGTTATGACAGATATATTAATATTTTATAATCCTTATTTTCCTAATTTATTATTATATTTAAAAATTAAATTCTACACTAAATTACAAGTTTATCTAAACCTTTTACTTTACAAACACTCAGCCTCCAACTACCACTATCTATCCGCAACAAACCTCACAAATTAACAAACGAAAACCCCAACAACGAAATCCTCCCAAAAAGAAGACAAAAGCAGCCTCTTAAAAAAGAAAAAAGCAGCATCTGAAGCCCGAGAATAAACGTCGACCGCGCGACGATCTCCTCTCTCCGTCGGCACTTTCCCATTCAACGGCGCGCTCTGCAAGCTCATTTCCGCGTTATCGTCCCGATATAGGATCTCGCGACGACAGCGGCGCTTCTCCAATTTAAAGGCCCGCCCGCCGACGCCACTGGGTAAGTATTGGCACTCTGTGTGTATTTCCTTGCTTTTTAGATCTCTCCTGATATCTGCGGGCTAAAAACGCTCTGTACTCGATGATACTTCGGGGACGGGATAGTGCCGGTGTTAAGTGGGGCTGGTCAGCTTTGTTTGTGGGATTGGAGGATTTTTCTCGAGTAGGGGTTGGATAAGAGCGAGGGTGGATTGGTTATTATGGATGCTGAGGATTGTGTAAATTAGGCTAAAGAAGTAATGTTTTCTTTGACAAATAAATTAAGAGTAGCAATTGATTAAATAGTTATCAAGTTTCTATAAAATAAAGAGTTACCACCAAAGACAGAAATCTCGAGAATTAATAAAATAGAATTCGGCTAGAAGAATACTTTATCAGAATAAATCAAGACATTTATTTACTTTCCGCAAACCAAACTCATCAATCTCAACATAAACAGCCCCCCGAATTCTCGCAAAAACAAAAAAACTTAAATTTCCGCTTCTCCTTCCCACTATATTCGCAACTCCGCGCTCCTTGCGCGAACTTATTTCCGTTCCACACACTGACCCCATACCATACCCGCACCACGAAATATACACTCTCACCCATCCGCCCTTAACGCCCGACATCTCCCCCTCTCTCACCAAAATAACGAAAAACAAAAGAACTCCAAGCATAGAAGGAAAAAAGAGAAAAAAAACTCCGCGCCCGTGTCACGCGAAATTTGTTCAATAATATTTTAAAGTTCGGCATATATAACCTCTCCGCCCCCGCACGCACACATACACACCTAGACGCCGAAAGTTTTCTCGCCTCCTCCCCATATAGCCCGTGTGTCCCATCCTCGTCGTTCCGCAGCTCCAGCCGTACATATACATATACACACAGCCGGGGCTGGCTACGCGCAATCTCGGCTAGCTGCAAAGCGGCTCCCACCCCCTTCTCTCTCTCTCCTGGCCCGCGTACGCACGTGCAGCGTAGGGTAACAGTCAAACACTTGGCACCAGCCGGCGCCGGGTATGTGACATGAATATTTGTTTCTAATAAGATATGCTGCATAGTCTCCCCCCCTTAAACCCCCACCACCTCTTGGCCATTTGACGTGTCGACCCCGCCTCTCTCTCTTTCTATTTCAGAGTCCTCGAGTTTAAGGTATGTATATATAGGCCAGCTTCCTCCACTTAAGCGGGCCCGAGATTTACATTGGGACGATTAACTGCGCGCAGCTCGAGCTGGATGACCTGCTTCGGTCCAAGCTCTCTCTCTCGAGAGAGCGAGCTTTATTTAAGAGCCGCGAGTGGAACGTGAGATCCGCCGCGGCGTGTATTTATTTTTCAAATTGCCCGCCGCGCGCGCGGAATTGCGATTTTCGCGCGCGAGCCCGCGAGCGAGCTGCATGAAATGTCGCTCGGCGAGCTTTTTTTTGAGAGAGTATAGGGGAACGGTTATATAACGAGCGAATGGGTCGGGGGATAAGTTTATGCGGGATGTGTTTTTTAGCCGGTGAAGGGGGATTGTTAAGGAGGCGCGTACAGCTTTCTCTTTGCGTTCAATTAGAGGGAGTATTATTGTTTTAGAGACGCGTATTTCAAGATCTTGCTTTTTGTTTTCTTGTCTTTGGGTAGTTTGTGGTTTTTGTCGCGGGGATTGGTGATTTGATTTCGATCGGGAGAATAGTGAGAGCTTCTGTGTTGAAATAGCTACGGAAATCGGTTTTGTCTTATCTGTTTTAAGATCGATGTACATTTTTAAGAACAATAGTAAAGAAGATAAAAGTTTAAAAGAAGAAAAGTTAAATCATAAACTATGATTAATATATGATGTTTGAAATTATTTCATCTAATTTAGAATGTTATTTGCTTTAATTAATCCGAATAATGAAAATTATTATATTATGTATTTATTCAAATAAATTCTACGCAATGTACCGTAATTTTGTAATGAAAATATTTTTTGATTGCAATATATTGACTGGATTTGATCTACGCACTCCCGATGATGAAAACGTATATTTTTTTAAATTTATGAAAATTGTATGAAAATTTTGCATTTATAATACTTTAATTCTCTTCATCATGAAATAGTCACGGTAACTTCTCTGCGTAATAATGCTGATAAAATTGAAATTCGAAGAAAAACCTCTTAACTGTAAAAATGTAAGATGCATTTTTAGATAAATATGAAAATTTTTATATTCGCATTTTATTATTATCTATATTTGATATTAAAGATAATCTTATGAAATAGTAGGAGTTTCTGTTCAAAGTTTCTGATTGAACAGGATACTTTTTTAAAAGAAATAGAAAATTTAGGTAAAATACAGGATTTTTGATGCATAAATTACTATTAAAAATAATTATTATGTTATTTTTTAAACTGGTTTTCAATTTAAATCATGGGTATAACCAAATCATAAGAACAGAGGGCTTTTTTTAATGTTGTTTTACGGCAAAAGGTATAAGTTTGATATTTTATACAAAAAATATTATAATGTAAATTAGTTTAAAGTAAAGTTAAATCGTTTTTTTTTTTTTTTACTAGTGCTTTTGGAGAAAGTATTTTATCATTTTAAATAATATTGTGGTTCGTATCCTACTCTAGTTTTGGCTAGAAAAAATGACGAGAACAGTATATATTAGAATGTAAGGGATAATATTACAGTTATCGAAAAGGCAATTTTCAACTTTTGACTTTCCAAGTAAAATTTTTTTAAAATAGGTAGTTATATAAAAGTTGAAATATAGTAACTACATAAAGTAAAAGTTATAGTTATAGGAACACTCGCATACGAAGATGGTTGGAGTGGCCGTCGATACACCCTATAAGATAATAATGGGGAAAGAGTGACAAAAAGTGAAAAAATAAATTTCAAAAAGTAGAATCTAATTATTCAAAATAGATTAACTTTTTATACTGTTTTGCCGATTAAGGACAATATCCAAAAGTCCAGAATATAATTTCTTTTAATTATTATGAAAAAAAAAACGATATTTTTATAGCAATATTAATTTTTTGTGAGTAAAAACAAGTAATTAAGTGAATAATTTTCTAAAGTACAGTTTTTCGTATAACTAGAAAGTATTTAAAAAGTAAAATTTTGGATGAGACTGCTGAAAAAATTCTCATTAATAAAAGAACAGTATTTCAATAAATATTCCAAGAACTTTTTGATTTTACAATTTCGCAATGAAGTATTTTTGAAGTAGTACCACACGTTATGCTACCCAATTAGTATACAGACTAAAAATCGTACAATATTTATACTCGGTTTCTGTTGATTAAAAGCGACACTTTTTTTATTCAATACTGCTCGGTCGAAGAGTACCGCAGGAAGTTCGAATGAAACGGTGATTTGCCGAGTTTGCTCAATGAAAATCCAGCGCAAACACGGGAAAACGTTCAGCAGTTATAGATATAACCGAGTGAGCTTTTTCGATATGCCTACGTGAGAAGAGTAAGAGATATAGGAAGAATCGGTATAGAGGGGAGAGCCGACTCTGTACCGGCTGATCTCAATAACAGAAAAATCTCTTGACCAAATCAAATCTGCTGTACAGTGACAGTTATAAGAGTTTTTTGTCTGAATAATCTGATATAGTAAATTAAAATAATAAATAGTATCAGTACATACTTACAGGTTACCAAAAATTAAAAAGGCACTAATCAAAGCGTAACCAGGTCACATAATTACTACAAGTAACTATTACTTAACTTTTAATTAGATCTTCATTAGATTCAACAAAATTGAATGATTAGAATCAGCTGATTAATTTTCATTATTGTAACAATTTAATAACACAAAAGATGCGAGCTTTATACCTAGTATACAATCTATAAATTTATATTTCATTTACCAGGAGATAAAAATGATACTCATGTAAATGGAACGGATATCGATCTTCGTGATCCGAGAAGCTTAACACTATTTCACGCGGTACTAAAGGACAAGGAACAAGCCTTTGGTACACGAAAGGGACCTTTTTCTTCGCGCGACACAGCCCTCCTCAGATATTGCTTCTTGGAGCTGCCATTTGTTCCAATCGATGCAGAAGGACTCGCCCAAGGTGCACTTCAAGACGTAAGAGGAGATTCAAAATTGAATCGATGATAACATTGTATCAGAGTGCCCGAACAACAGAATAAAATTGTACAATTTCTTAGAGACTATTTTTACCATTAAATTTGAAGATTAATTTCACCAAAAGACAAGTACATATTTGACTTTCATATTCAGGCTTATGTCCTCGTCACACTTACTCTTTCAACCAACTTGCAAACCTCACCTCTTTCGCAAAATGTTACCATAACTGCAACGAACCCAATCCAAAACGAACAGCTCCCCCTCCTCACTACATCGATAAATTAAAAAGCTATATCCACTCGCTCCCGAAGTGCCTATGACGAAAGCCGCTTAACCGTCTGATCCTCTGCAACAGACACAGTCGGATCCTTTCCAGAGTCTTCACCTCTAGACAGACGGAGAGAAGAAGACGCTGGGGAAAAAGGACAGATTGCCGGCACATCGAAAAGCGACGAATAAGCCGGGGCAGCGGGGGCAGGACAAAATTTGTTCGTCTCCGTCGCGCGCGCCGGGGGTAAAAAGGTAAGTGCGAAATAAAAGCGCGCGGACGAAGTTTAACGACGTCTTCGTCGACGAGAGGCGGGGGAGGAAAAAAGGATAAAGGCGCGCAGCGAGAGCGCGCAAAGGCGAGTAAGTAGCGTAATCTCCGATGCGACTGCTGCCGGGCGTGCGTCTGTAGTCTGATGCTGGCGAGTCGAGATTTCTTCTATTGTCTGGATCTCGCGCATTTGTAAACCGTGATATAACGACTTGCGAGCTCGACGATTGGGGAGCTGGTGGGGGTGTATAGGCTGGGTTCCGTGTTGGTTGGGATGGTTTTTGGAGTGGTGATTTTTTTATGGTGTTGGAGAAGTGATGATAGTCGTGGTGGTAATTTACTGTTTTATTTAATAAATGTGTAAGTGAGAAGTTATTAATTCTAGTTTTAAAAGTGTACAATGGGTGGCTTCTCTATTATTAAACATTGAACGATCAATGGGATAGATCATTTATTCAAATACTCGAGAGGACATTATAGATTTTTACTTTAAGTTGATTTAGGATTCATTAGATACTTATTTATTAAAAGAAAGAATTAAAATATTTAATTACAGGATAATAGTTCTTGATATTCATATAATTATTGATATTTTTATCTCGCAAATATAATTACAACACTATAAGAATATGAACAGCACTGGAAAATCGTCAACAGGCTAAAAGTATTATCTTATAAGAATACATATAATAGAAGTATAAATGATTAAATATGTAGCAGTTTTATTCATTAAAAAGTTACACGAACCCAAAATGTGAATGGAAATTGTAATTTGAAACTGCGCAAAGTCAAAACTTCGAAAGCTTAATTTTCATATATCTTATCCCTATGGAGCATTGCCATTATTAACGATACACAACAATTTTCAAGTAAATAAGCCAAACAACTCTGCCACATTTACCTTCATTTTTCATAATCAACATCTTTTACTCGGCATCCCTTATTCCCCTCCAAAAATACGGAACAAAATCCAATTGACATACTCGCATTACCCTCACCACTCCTCCAAAACACCAAAGACTCCTCTCGCCTCGCCCAAAAAATCCATCGACTTTTCCAAAAAATCCGAAACACAATAAAGCCCTGAACGCGTCACCCACCTCTGAAAAATCACGACGATTCCATCCGAAATTCCACTTCCCTTGCATGCATCCCTCGGCCGGTTGGAATCGCCCGTATATACACGCGAAGACGGAGCGCGCGGCAAAGACAAACGCGGCATCGCGCTCGCTAGAGATAGAGAAGGACGAAAGAGATTTATTTTACTTTGAAGAGGAAAGCAGCGACTCGCTCGGGGAAAGCGAGACAGAGGAGAGAGCGGAACGGTAGGAATACGCGGGAGGATGCAATGAGCCGGAGAAAAATGAATTTCGTTTAAAAATACAAAGGACGGGAGAAAGCGCGCCGGACGAGCGAAATGAGAACGCGCGAGCGAGCGACGAATGTGCGGAAGCCAGCCGGAGAGAGGAAGAGGAGAGATGTATTAATAGAATGAGGGAATGTATAACCCAGTTGCGTAGACGAGAGCGGGTTATTTAAATGCCAGTGTGTATGAAGAGCGGGGGTTCTTTGATTCAGCTGGCAGATCTTTTGGCAGGTAAGAAAGTTGAGAGTGATGACTTAATTTGGTGACTGGAGTCGGGAACGGTGGCTAACTGATGAAGTCATGAATAAGGAGGCAAATATCAATCAAGATGTTTAGAATAGAATTGTGAATTCCTTAGTTGTATAACTAAGAAATTTTACTCACTGACACTGATATGTGAATATCTAATATTGGGATTAAATAATATATTAGTGAACTAAATCTTTACCGAGCGAACCAGCCAATAAATAGGATCAATCAAACGCGAATCGCGTGACAGCTATCACTTACATTTGACATCCCAAACCTCTTCCTTCTATACGCCAGAAGATCACCAAAGATAACCCAGTCATCAACTTTTACCACACCTCTCCTTATTATTTCATCTCGTTCCGAAACTTCCACCCTACCTACAACCCAGAACCTAGCACCCCTACGCTGTCCTCCACCCCAGCTCGAACCTCAAACTTACCAGCGATAAAGAAACCAGACGGTCGAAAGTAACCCAGCCGCAGCGGAAACAGACGGATGCGTGTACGTACACGTGGTAACGCTGGGGTAAGGATGCAAATCCGCGGCGCTCGAAACAAGCCGGAAAACAACAAAGCCGAGGAGAGAAGTTGGCGCGTGAGCGGCTGTTGCGCCGCAGCCGTCTCTTATGCCAGAGGAATCCAATCGCGTATGCGCGACGAGCGCGAGGCGTAATTGCGTCCTAGGCGTGAGAGCGCGGGCACACGTGGCTGTATAGTTGGGGGCGTGCGTTGGATCGTCTTGGAAATTTTGGTGAGTGGTTTGTAGGGGGTGAAGGTGGGGGTGGGGTGAGGTGAGTGTGTGGATTGATGAAATGATCGTTGATTGATTTGGTTATTGTTAAGATGAGCTGTGTCTTCATTTTGAAATAGATGATTAGGGAGCGATAATTGTTAAGCGCTATTTTAGTCATTTTGGGAAAGTAGAAAAATGTAAGGAGATGAAGAATAAGATACGTAATATATTACTTTGGAAAAAAGTTTTACTCAACATTCTTTTGTTAAATATATTAATTCTGTCCTCCTTTCAATTAAAGTTCCTATAGAGGAAAACTTACTTCGTCAGATAATGTTCACCCTGCGCATTATGAACTTATGAAGTTAAGATAATGAGTACAAAGCATTAAATGTATATTCACAAAGACTAGAGATCTTGAAGAAAAATTTATCTGAATCAAAATAAACTTGGCTAAAACAAGCTTGTCGAGAGATGGAAAATCAGTCAGAAGTTGCTAATCTTGATTAACAGTAGAAAAGGAAAACATAGAATATTGTTTTTATATAATTTAATTTTGACAAATATCGAAAGTTCTAGTCAATAATGCATTCATAATTAATGTATAGCAGGTATATTAAAATTTAAGTCTTTACCAATTTTTTATGAGAAAAAGTTCAAGTCGTAGGTCAAAGTAAAAATGCAAGAAAAAAGATCTCCATACAAAAATTACTTGAAATTTCAAATTAAACTTTTAGTCTTTTATTTTTGCTTAAAAGTAGGTCACAAAATGGAAATAAAGCTCATAAAAATTTAGTTTTAAATTACATTTTCAACTCAAGCTTATTTCGAAAATGTTATTAATTCGTAATTAATATGGTAAGATAAGTAAATTCATTTCAATTATTATTCCAACAGTGTGCGATATATACAATTCAAGACATTTTTAGACTCTAAAAATACAACAATTTTTCTTTATTTTTCCAGTGACTTAAAATTCATGAAAGAATTAAATTTCAAGTTGTAATTAACATACTCTCGTAATTATACTTTGTGTTTTTTGAACTCCGAACTAATCCCCAGATGTACACTCGCAAAACTAGTTCCAAACGAAAATATGAAATACTAATCGAGAAACATCCGTTATATTCGCAAAACTTTTCATTTCAATAACTAAACATACCACTACAAAAAAAATCCAACTTCGAGCCCGCAGCATCGACTTAATGAATAAGTAATCGGAATCGCCAGTCGCGCTGCGCTCGGAAAAATAAACGAAGACGAAGGGCGAAGCCATCTTATTAAGAAACCGCCAGGTACAACTCGACGAGTAACCCGTAAATTTCAGCATGGAAATTGGACACCCGCCGGCGCGCTGTTTCGCCCCTTTTTTTACACACGGCGGCTCTCTCTTTCTCTCTCCCTCTCGCGCTTGGACCCGAGGTTTACTCTATAATAAAACTAGTCGCATCGCAAACAGCGAATGAAAAAAGGAACGTTTGTTTGTTTCCCTCTCTCTCTCTCTTTCTCTCTCTCACTCTCTCTGTCTGATTGGCTCCCAAAACTGCCGGTGGGGCAGGGGGATACTGTTTTTAGTTTGCCTTTTATTCGGCTTGCCCGGATTTTATACGTAGTCGGGCGAAAAAAATCATTGCCCTAGGATTATTTACATTACGACGCTGAGGTTTTATTCATTTTTTCGCTCGCTCGCCGGGAGAGAGCCGCGTTGTTGAGCGCTCGCGCGCGCATTTTTCTGCCGGTCCGTTCGTTGGGATTTTATTTTTTACTTTTTTTTCTTTTTTCATCGAGAGAGAGAGCGCGACTTCCGAAAATTCGGCCCGGACCGGCCAACGAGCTGTGTAATTTTGACGAAACGAGAGAATTTTATTGCAAATATAGTTAGTCGGAGCTCGACGCGCGAGAGTCGATATTCGACGCAAGAATTTTAAAAAGTTGCCCGTTTCCGATTGGGATTTGCGCTTTTCATTGCTCGTTGCGCGCTGCTGTAATGACGTTAACTATTGCGCTGTATTAGCTGTCGGCTATGAAGCTTCGAGAGCAATGTTTGATAAAAATATTTAAATTAATGTATACGCGTGTATGATTTATTTATACAAAAGGCCAATCAGCTTCCTTAATATAAAAATTTCTTTTAAATAATTAAATATTCCGTTACGCTTAATCATACAGGATATTTCTAGCTAATCGCTTGCTAAAACCTTATCCAAAACCTCAAACAAAAAAAAATAAAAAAATCCAAGAAAATATTTTCAATCTCCCCATCCACAACTACTTATCTCAGCGACCCAAAACTCAGCGCTCCATAATTCAATAAAAACAAAACCCTCCCCTCCCCATAAACCCCCTCCAAATATCAACCCATAAAACAAGCCATCCACCCGCAGAAGGCACTCGCTTGCGAAAAATTCGGAAAAGAAGTCATGCGCGGAGGGACAGCCCCGCTACATACCTCCTCGACTCTCGGCATCTCTGACGTCGCGTCCTGCGTGACGGATGTAAAACCGAAGCTCTCCCCGTATATTAACCTCTCTCCTCTCTCTCTCTCTCGCGAATGGAATCACGCGCCTCTTATCAAACGCGTCTCCTCGGGGAGATTTCCCTGGAGGCGAGCTCGCTCTCGCGCCTTCTCGCGACTCTCTCCCTCTCTTACTCTCCAGGCTAACTCTCGGCTTCCTTTTCGGACTAATCAAACTTTCGCCGATGCCCATTCCGGTGTCCCTTCCGCAGCGCGCACGTAGCGTAGCTAGTACACTCCGGGACACGCCAGAGAAGAGGGGCGGTTTATGTACAGCGCCCGTTTATCCTCGGAGCGCGCGCGCGCGCTCTCTTTATTACTCTTATCTGCCCGGCCCTTCTCGGGGCCGCGTATATCTCGGGCGCGCGCTGGCTTTGATGCCGGGCTGTTGTTTCCTGGGGAGAGAGAGAGAGAGTCTTGAGCTGCTGCTTCTACGGCTTGTCTGGAGGAGCTGTGCGATGCTATATGGATGTGTATGCGCTAGGGCGAACGATAAGCGTTTACGTGCCGCGAGCGAGCTATAGTCGAGCCGTTGCCGCTGCTGCTTTTTGACGAAAATCAATTTCGCCTTCCTTATGGAGCTGTCGGCCTGGGGGAGGCTGTTTTTTCGCTTATTTTTGGCATGGGGATTTATGTGGGAGAGGAGAAATTATCGTGCTGGTGGGTTTATGTGGTGATGGGGTGGTTGGGCGATTAAATTTTCGCGGGTTTTTTTGGTGCTGATGCAGATGACTTTTTTTGCTGTTGATTTTTTTTAAGATTAGATGCTGGCATCCTTGGAATTATGGAAGAGGTACGAAAAGGTTTGTTCTGCAATATTATTCAAAAAAGCTTTTCTTAATTTCTCTGATTCTGGAACTTTTGTGGTATTCTCCATTTTACTACGACTATACTTACATATAATCTAATGCACATCATAAGGTTGAATGTGTATACCTTTGGAAATGACGTTTACATGAATAAGTATCTCTTGAGTAAATCTTATCCTTATGCAAAGAAAGTTTTTAACATTTTTAATGTAACTTTGGTTGACGGACCACGGTAACTGGTGTTTGCTATTAAAAATTTAAGGATTTATATAAATTTTTAATTAGTACAGTTTGATTAAGTTTCAATAGAAAATAGCACAATAGATGATTCTCAACCATGCTTACAGCAGGCTGTATGCAGCATGTGAAGACTCTAGAATGTGCTTAACAGCGCTCATAAGTGTTTTACGTTAACGAGTATACATTTCAAAATAATTTTGAAAACATTATATCATGAATTAAATTTATGATTAAATTTTTTATGATTATACTTTAGCTTTCAATTTTATGTGTTTATGTTTATGCAATGAAATAAAATAAAAATAATTTATCGATGAAATTTATCTGTAAACATCTACAACCTCCTTCTAGCAATAGAAATATATCAGAGATTTTCTTGTACTTAAAAATGCCGATGTTATAAAAATTTTGATAAAAATGTTTGATCAAACGTCAATGTTTTCCACTTATCTCAGTCTCAGTCTTATGTTTTCCAGTTATCTCAGCCTAAGAGAAATTCTGATATTAAAATTAAGGATTTGATGAAACTTCTTGAGGTATCTACTGACACTAAAATATGGAAAAAATGCTTCTAGAATGCTTCTAGTGTGCAGCTTATAATTATCTAGATTTACTCTCTCATATTTTTAAATAATTTGGCAGTATTAACTGGCTCAAAATTGGTATAGATATATTGTCTACAGGTAACATATAGTCCCTAAATTTTAAATAGTGGGTACTCCACTATTTACACTCTTTAGTGGAGCTATCTCAGCTAACAAAAACCGCTGCCAATTCATTGGCACGTTATTCCTCAAGATTAATTTATTGTTCCTACATGTATCACGGCGCACGTCAGCGCGCCCGATGGCAAGTTATGCGAAGCGATCGCTGGCGCCTGACGTGCATTGTATACGTCGAAATGACGATTCCAACCTCACTTAATGAAACTTTTTTTTTATAACGAAAGTTTTCCTGTTTGTTTTTATTGTTATTTCAGTTAAATGCATTTTTACTTTCTTTTTCAATTAAATTTACCACGATTGAATGTATACATTTTTCGCAATCAAAGTATTTCGA
>UELX01004237.1:0-18869 GCA_900480035.1 Eupelmus urozonus
CATCGTCATGTCTGTAAGCTTGCTTGTTATCTCTCTCTCTCTCTCTCTCTCTCTCTCTCTCTCTCTCTCTCTCTCTCTCTCTCTCTCTCTTTCTCTCTCTGTCTATGTCTATCTGCCAGCTGCCTGCCTGCCAGTCTGTTTCCCTCTCTCGCCTTGGTTTTGACTGCGGAAAATTCGTTAATAATTCTACGACTTCGCCGAAATCTAAACTTCTACATTTCAGGCTCTACTAGTAGAATTTTGCAATGGGAGAGATCGCAAACTAATGAACAGAAATGGATGAATAGTGATATATATTGCGGTGCTGATATTTAATAGCTAAATATAAAATTCTAACCTTTCGAGAAACTTTATCAACTCATTTCTAGAGCATTCACATAGAAATAATTAAAAAGATGTGCTCATCATAGGGATTGTTTATGGCATTCATTGATTCCGAAAAATTTTATTACGAAACCTGAACAAGGCGAATTATAGAAAAAGCTCTACCGATTTCATCTCTGTGATTCTGATAAGTAAATTTTTAAATTTATTAAAAATTTTCAAAAAACTGAAGGCAATCTCCAATCTGAAAAATTTTGTGAATTGAATAAACATTTATAATTACAAGGGATATTTATAATTATAGGATACTTATAAGGAATATTTAAATTTATTAATTTTTACTACCAAGTCTCTTAAATTTTTTTATTATAAACAAGCGAAGAATAACACAGATTAAAAATTTAAACTTTTAAAAGTTGCTATATAAAAATCAATATTCCCGTATTACCTAAAAGCACATAAATATCTCCAAAAGATAAAACTTTTAATAAAAGCAGGCGTGCATATAAAAAAGTTAACAAATATCGCAGTAAAGTTTTACTTAAACATTTCGCTAAAAAAATTAAATTTAAGAGTAATATTCATTTATGACCTTGACTTTACAGGAAGGATCTCTAATTTTTTTTTATGCGATTAATATTTATCAGTCGAAACTACAATTGATGCTGTTTTGAATTCTGTCCACACAAAATCTTGGCCTTACATGCAAACAACCAAAAACGCTGATCTACGCATCTTCCCTTTGCTTATACCCTTTAAGAGAGAAGATCAAAGTGTACCGTAAATGAAGAAAAAAGATAAATCGTAGAAAAATTTTATTTGCAATTGAAAGTGAGAAAGCAAAAGAAAGAGGGAGAGAGAATCGTAGAACGATAGTTAATAAAAGATTCAGCGAAAAACAAGTGAGGTTTTGCACTGAAATACGAAGTGCCAAAACTTCAGATACATAATCATTACCATCATCTACTAACAGAAAGGTTGATGTGTAAGTGGAGAAAGGGACAGTCAGCGTGGAGGTTTGAGACTATTTCTGAATAACAACGAAATGTAAAACAGCAGCGACAGTGGCAGACACTCGAGAGTGTCGCCTCCCCCCTTTCTCTCTCTCTCCTTCTTCCTCTCGCTGCTGCTATTCCTCAACGTCCTCCGAATATCTTCTTGCCCCTCATTTTCCAAACGCGCGTCTTCTTAGACTTTAGCCTCTCCTGTAAGACTGTGCAAGCTCTACTCTCGCGGGTATATCACTTAGAAGCTCCTCTTTCTGGGCTACTACGATCTCGTCGTCCTTTTCTTTCGTAGTCGGTGGCATTACTCTTCGCCCGCCTCTTTTTTCGCTCTCTTTTTTTTTCTCTTTTGATCCTTAGCCAGGGGTTAATCCTTCCCTCTCTCTCTCTCTCTCTCTTTCTGTCCGGGCGCAGCAAAATTATGCCATCGCGGCAGAGCTCATTTCTTCGGTTCATACAATGCTGAAATGACTTTTGAAGCGGCGTAGGTCCTGGCTCGCTTTCTGCAGGTATTGTATGCCACTGTGCCAGTTTTTCTTTCGTGCACAGTTTTTCCGTTCCTTCCTCGACTCTTTTGGTTCTTATACAGCCCGGTGCTGGCGTAGCTCTACTCCGGTCCAAGATATTAAAATGCTTTATGCCGCACTGAGTTGCTCATAACCTAATATCTCTTAATATCTCAGGCAGAATTATCATATGGCTCCTATACGTCTGTCGTCTGCGCCTGTTTCATTGGGCATCCATTATCGTTAACTTTTAGAGTTGTGTCTTTTTCTTTGGTTTATTATCTTTCTATGTATCAAGAAACATCGAAAAATGAAGTTAAAAAGTAAAAACTAGCATAAGTTATTTTATAAACTATTTTATAACTAGTTTTAGATAGAGGGGATTTATCTTACCGATAAATTAAGTAAAAATATAGCAAAAAATATCTTGAAAACAATGTTAAATCAAGTGAAATAGTAGGTCTGCAAGTCTGCTAGACAGTCGTGGCTAAGAAATCATGATTCACACTATCATGATTTGAATTTCGAATGCTTTCACAGTTTGTAAACTACTTTTATTTTCCCGCCTCCTGATTGGAGGGCTCTCGTTGACCGTTAATATTGTTATTCTCCCAGTCGTAGACCATGTACGACGTTAATTATAGGTAGAAGTTTAAGGGGAGGCATACACCAGATTCGACAAAAAAATCAATTTTCATTTTTCCTTTTAGATTTTTATCAACTTAAACTTATATATTTTCAGAAAAAAAATACTTTTTGATATCAGATATGCATTTATAAAGGCGCAATTATAAAAATACATAAATGGGTATTACTTTATAATGCCTATAATTCGTGAAAAAAAAATTTTTTAGATTAATCTTTTAAAATTGATTATGTTTTAATAATAAAAGAAAAAATATAATAAGACTGCAGTTGTTTAAATTTAATTTTAATTTTTTGAAACGAGTTTATCTATTTTTAAGCTTTCTAATAGATTATGATTTAAAAGGTAATATATAATCGATAACAGTTAATTTAAGTTAAACATTTTAAATTAAGAAATGAAAACACGCTGTGATATACGTTGTTGTAAAACGTGCAATTATTTTTGTATTGATATTTGAAGATCTTCAAATTCCTAGTTTATATTTAACGCATTTGTTTTTCCCAAGATGAAACAAATATTATCCGCGCGTTTTTGCACAAAAGCGTGTGCATTGCAAAGAAAGAAAGTAATAACCTGGTGCGCGCGAGTCTGTGTCGTTTAAGCGAAACGGAGCGAACGCAAAGGAGAGAAGCATCTTTCTACTATACGCATTTCAGGCACGAGGGTACATCTTTTCCAGTCCGTTTCAAAAAGGTGAGAGCGGCGCGCATCTCGTACAGTAACTGCGCGCTCTCACCGCCTCGTAACTACGCAGGCCTTCTCGAGTTTTCCCTCTCTCTCTCTCTCTCAAGTCTGAATGTATGTACAAAGAAAGCCCAGATCGCTGGAGCGTATAGTCTGCATGTGAAGACGCGCGCCCTTGCTCGAAATCTGTCTCGAGCAAAATTGTTAACGCAACGTTGCATAGCGTGGCGTGCAATGCGATTTCGATCAAAGTCAAAACAGAACCCGGTAGAAGTTGCGCTATGGCTTTGCAGTTACAGGCTCGCGGAGGCAAATATTTGTAACGAACACGCAGCAGGATGCTGCTGGGGATTTTTTTTTTTTTTATATCGTATACCTTTTTTATATATATATATATCAAGTATATAAGCGATGTTGCGAATGATGTGAAGGGATGTTTTTAGTTTGATTTGCTGAAAATAAGGTTCGTAGTTCATTTTTTGTAGCGAGCATGGTAAAAAATAAAATATGTTTTTAGTCGAACGGAAAAGTTTTTTCAGTAATTTATGGTAAAAAAATATAAAACTATTATTTTGTTGCTATTCAGAACGCCGAAAGCATAAAATTTAAGCTTTTACAAAATAAGCACTTCGTAAATATAGAATAAATCTGCAATACTTTATAATACTGTTCCTGATGTTCTTCCAATTTAAACGGCGCAATCAATAACTTAAAAAGGAAAATGTAATCACAGTGATCTAAGCCGCAATTCAATTATAAAGTCATTTACATGCACAACTGTACGCCATTACTTAACGCGACTGTTCGAGTAAAGAGGCCTCACGCGCTTATATTGGCACTTGTGCTCGACAGTCAATGTTGTACTAAAGGTAAGCACTTTAATCAGCTTCCTAACACTTTGTGACAAGAGTTATCAATTTTTATAAGTACTTTCGTGCTTTCTTTAAAAACTGCATTTCAAGATGCAAGCGCATAACTCTCAAGTAAAAATCGAAATTAAGAAAATATGTGCCTGCATGAGAAAATAAACAAAACCTTGCATATCATCATCGCAGAACGCTGCTTGCAATGATGATACATTCAGGTAATCAGCGATTAATCATAGCTTTCTGAAAATATAAAAACTTTATTGCAATAATCGGGTAGAACGTTTTGGGATTGTACATGCAATAATGCCTTGGATCTACTACTCTAAGTCCTGAACAAGTCATTCACAAGGGGATATAATTGTAAGGTATAGTTAAATTGCCCAATATTACAACTTCAAAAACTTAAACATATACTTTAACTTTAATTTCAGCTTTAAGGTCAATTTTAAGCTTTTACGAAATTTAGACAAGCAATTACAGTATAATTATATGTTGACAGCTCTTACATTTATGTATATAAACTAAGTTAAATGTGCAAAACTAAGAAAACATTGAAAAATTGATTTTGAAAAGTTAGAACAAATTCTGCACTAAAATAATACTATTAAAATAAATTTCTTCTTTTTTTCGAGAAATATAGTTTTACCTTTCCAACCTTTGGTACAATTCTCAAGAAACCTTTGCCAACCGCATCTCCAGCCATCCTCCTTCGTATACCTAAACACACGTTGGACGCAGCGATAGAGATAAAATCCAGATACCGCATACGAGTCTGGTCAAAATATGCCACGTGGGTAGTTCTCTGATGGAATGGAGGCGCTCGTGTATATATCCAGGAGCAGGATATATCGCGCTCCGCTCTCTTTTCAATTGGGAGCACGTATCGCGCACGCATGCAGCCTGAAACAGATCTCAACGTCAACATTCGGCACAGGTCCGTCATTTGCGGATGTCGTTGAAACTTTTGCTCGTAAAATCGAACAGTTCAAGTTGAGCGCCGCCACCCCTGCGTATAAAATACCATAATGACGAAGGGGCGTTTCTGTCGATCGAAATCAGGTGCAGCCAATTTGGCCGGCACCCAAGGCCCGCTACCATGTAAATTCAGTTTCGTGGGATGGGTACGGTAACGGCTAGCCGATCCTCTTCCCTACTATACTTTCTCTTTCTCGGTTGACAATCTATGACAGTCATCTGCGTTACCATTGTGGAAAACTTATAATTTCAGAAATAAAAGCAATTACGACAGAAAGGGATCGAGTTTGACATTGATTTTTCAGCAGTCTTTTACTACTACAAAGGGCTGCAGGATATTTTTTTAATATTTAAGTTTATGATGTTAAATCTAAATAGATTCTATGTGAAAATTGAATATAAATAATGGATTTTTGATTTTCTAATGATACATTGTCTTGTAAATGTAATAAATAAATTAAAAACACAATATAAAATTTCTATAAATGAATATTTTATCATTAATAACCATTTTATATTGTCTGAAAACTTGTGTATAATTATAACGAAAATGTTTCATTAAACTACGTATATGATTAAATGTTTTGAAAATTAAACTAATTAAAATTCTTAATTTTAATAATTTAATATAATAAATTATTTCCTGTTAATAAAATAATTATTAACGTAAGTACGCAATTAATAATGTAATTATTACATAACATACTGCCAAAATAATTTTGTATTTATTAATTATTTTGTTATGAAGTGAGCCCTTTAGGTACGACTATTAGAGAGCTAATCTAGGTTTTTAATGTATCTCTAATGATGCTTATCATGTTTTGATAAGTTGAACCCTCTATTGAAATAAGGTAGAGTACTATCCACTACTACTACCCACATCAAAGTCTATATCTATTTACTCAGTCTTTCGACTTAAGAGCACACGTGAGCATTTATAGCGAATTGACGGTCTTTGTGAAATCCCTTCTTATCAACGTGCCTAGTTTCGCCTTGCACTCTTTTCCCCTTCATAATCGTAATAGATTGCCACCTTGACACCCTCGCCGCCTTCCTAATTTACTTTTTTCAGCTTTGACTCTCTGCTCTCGTCGTTGCGCCCTACCTTCTAAAACGCACACAACTACCTTTTATAACTCGCGAGACTTCACAGCCGGCTAAAGGGTGCATAAGTGCTAATGATTAAAGCTACGTATTTTTCAAGTATTCTTGAAATGGGCGCTGTTCATGGCTTTTTTTTTCTCTTTTTCTAGTTACCCGAAAAGTTAAACGAACGTGCAGTGAAATCGAGTTGCCACCGTGTTTTAAAGTTTAAAGGACCATAGATTCTGGGTAACTTTGTGGATAGAAATATCAGCGTTGAAGTTAAAGTTCTTTTATTTGGTAATTATGTTGACTGTATTAAAATAAATTAAAGTAAAATCTTATTAATTACATTTATTTTGAGTTATTGCTATCGCAATAGTAAATACATTATTATGAAACAAATTTATGCTTTTTTTATAACATTTATGTAATATTTTTGGGATCATCGATATTCACAAATGTATCTTTCTGCTTTTGACATTCTCATTTTTTCTAGAATTAATGATAAATTTTTTTTATCTTTTCGTAACAAAAAAACTCGACAGTCTTAATTACACGGCCTATTATGCGATTATTGCCGAAAATCGTTTCATCGATTTATTCCGAAACATTGGCCACGTTTTCTTGAATAACATTGAATATATGCATCGACATATTGCCGAGACTTCATCACTGTCTTATATTTTATGCATATGAGAAAAAATTTCTTCGATTCCACCTCCTTTAATCAAGTATATCCAAATTGGAATATTTTATGCCGCAAAGATTTTTCTCCAGCTCCACTCACGCGCGCGAGAATACATATAAGCGTTGGAAGAGAAATCTCACAAAGAAATCCCTAGCCGGCTTATTTGCCTTTCCTTCTCACTTTCTATCGAAACGTATTGAGCGCGTCTCCACTTCAGGCTCTCTCTTGCAGAGGGGACGCGGGGTAGAGAGTCGAAGAGAAAAAGAAACCCTTATGCGTCGAAATAAGGCGCAGGCTCGCTCACGGAGAATTTATTACACGGTTGGCAAGATTGTTGAAGGAAGGAAAAAAAATAATGTGATGCCTCTACTTTCTACTCTATCTTTTCTGCGAATACGTGTGGGTGTGTCACATTGAGGCTGAAGGTCGGATATGCAGCGTAAAGAGGAACGAAGGCAATATTCGCATATTCGTTCTGTTTGAAACGTCTGTTATCTCCCTTCAGTTTGTGTCGTTATAATTTGCTCTGTCTCTATATACCATATACACCAAGAAGTTGACAGAAGAGAACAAAAATCCATTACCAAAAACCATTTATGTACGAAATATTATCGAGATTTATTCTTGTTATGGCATCTTTTCTGCAGGCTACATAATCGAGGAGAAAAGGCGGATTAGCATATAATTGATTTAAATCGAATGCTCGTCGCCTTCCTGTTTTCGTTTGTATACTGCCTAAAAAAATGACTTCCAACAGGAGAAGTTTTGGGGTATGGATCTCAGAGCTTGATGAAACATTGATATTTTTTCGGAATCAGAAAATGAGAAAAGCTTTATTTGTACTGTTTAACGCTTTTAAATAGTCAAAACAAGTTCTTAATAAGTTTTTAATAAACAACATGCAATCAGAGGATGTAAGCTTCAATTTGTCGTTTTCAGAATAAATAAACAGTGATTAAGACCAAAGTTATGCTTATTTAAAGTTGAGCGACAAAAGTACGCTAAAAATTATTTAAATTATAACCTTTGAAATTTTATAAATAAACTAACATTTTAAATATCTTACATTCATTGTTTAAAAAATGCATAATAATGTAAAACAAATATATGTATATTACAACCTTGATTATTATGTTACGTTTGTAGTAAATTTTAATAGAAAAATAGTAAAAATATTTAAAATATTTTTCAAAATGGAAAATATTAAAATTTTTTTGCTACAATTTTTTAATTTTAAGATTTTCCATATGGAACAAAATTTTATAGTACCTGAATTAACAAGATCTGAATGTGGTCATCAAAGGGTTAAACAGTGTTTTCGTTGCTCAACTTTGAATAAGTATAGCTTTGACCTTAATTATTATTTCTTTATTTTAAAAAAAAGTAAATTAAAGCTTAAATTCTCTAGTTTAATATTGATTTATAAATAAATAAAATTTATTGAGGATGAATGTATTGGATAAATTTTCTCAAAAATAGAAAACATGTTATAAAATCCGTTCAAAATATTAATTTAACTCTTATACAAATTCAAAATAGTTTGCGCCGCGCTCGTTTTACTCCTCAAGAGACGTTTCTCATCAGAAGGTCAGCAATAAACTGACTATCTCCCAGGTCGAGAGTAGACTCCTAGAGTCCTTGGCTAGAGTAGGGGCCACAGTGCAAACACCGTGATATTTCTCCAAGCCGAGTGGCATCCAGATGCCGACCGCTCGGCCCTTTGGGCCTGCCCCGCAAGCGCCGACTTCATAGCCAGAGTGCTCGGGGACGACTACTTTATGGCCGGTAGCTATAAAAATAGGTAGCGGGTTTTTTTTACCGCCTAGACGACTAAGTCTAAATCTCGACAACTGCTAAAATCGCGCATACACAAAATAACCGGCTTACTTACTTTCGCATTTGCCCAGACCGGATTGCAAGACCGACAGCCGGCTTCCTTCTTCAGCAACCAGCCCTTCACAAGCAGCGTGCACCAGTGGTAACAACTGTCCAAGCAGGAAAGCGAACTTAAGCCTGTCCCTCCACGGGGGCCTCTCGTATTATCGACCGTGATCGACCGGAGAGAGGTAGCAACGTACACGACGCGATTGCTCCCGCGCAATCACACCGTGTACGCCAGCCTACGCAACGCCAATCGTCGTGGTTTCGCGCCTGCCTGCCGAAGTCTGCCGTCTCCAATCGCGACTTATCAAATGCGTCAGGAACAGAGGAATTGTCTAGACTGAATTATCAATAATTTCATTAGAAGCTTATTTCTGATATTTTGAAAAAAATAAGATTATTAGTGTCCACATAGCTCGAATATTCGTAAACGTTAAACCGTACTATGGCGACTTTGTTAATTTTGTGATGATGCTCCCGCATATAAACTATGACGATGATGTGCAGATGGACATCAGACTCCAAAGTTGTGGTCTTTGCGGCTCGGAATAAGGAATGCGGAATCCATTGTCTGATAAAGCGCTAAAGCGCAAGGAATCCCGTTGAAACGTCGGTCCCTTGGAGCGGCTTGCTGCTCCTTGCTAACCGCTCCTTGGCTCTGGAGGAAGTGTACTAACTCCTTTGGTTCTGTGCGTCTCCTATTATAGTTAATTTGCTGCGACTTGAGGAATGAGTGTTGTTATAACTTATTTATTATTTTGCTTTGTTTTAGTATTTTTTGTTCGTTATTTATGCATTTGATGGGACAAGTGCACAGCTCAGTTGGCGTTACCCCTCATAATCTTTTGTTTTAGGGGAAGAAGATAAATCTCCTGCCATAAAGCGTGTTACCCGCATGTAATCATGCGAACTATGTAGACTCTTCGCGCGTTTTGAAACTTCGCGCCGTACTGCCAGCGGGCAGTAGAGAATCTGTTTCGCGAGCGCGCCACTAGGTGGCGCATTCCTATCTCCGGCCATCACGCCACAGGAAAACCTATCTTACGTTAATATACCCCCCATGTCCCATCCGCACGGGCAGCCTTTGCTCACCCGAACGTCTCCCTATAGATGTTCTTGGCCAACGGCTACAGTTCGAAGTGAATAAAGGACATCTTTTCGTAGTTAATTAAATATTGTCTTATTTAATTATCCCCTCCTCTGGGTGGTGTAGCCTTCACTAAACCGGGGCGAGCTTTCTCTCGCCCAGACTCGCTCCAAGAGTCGACGTAGAGGGGTTAGTGCTGTGGTTCTCCCTCTACGCAACGCAGAAGCCTCACCGGGGGATTACAGTCCCAGCGACCAGCACCGAGAGATCGTCGCCTCAGTAGGCACGCTCTGTCCATCGCTCGCAGCGGCTGATCAATGGTGGAGGTCTTCGCAGCATCATCGAGCTCCCCAGCACTCCTTCAACACCGCGCCGAGGCAGCAGCTCTACCCACGACACCGCTCGCAGTCACGAGCGCTCCGGCTTTTTCAGTCTGTTACCCTGCTTGGAGTAGGAGGACGTTGAGCGAGCACTTGCGTATATCTGGTGTCTTGTGCACCTTTCCTTTCAGCAACTGCAAAATTTCGTATGTGTCCTCTGAAGAGTTTGGTGGAGCGGGACCCTTATAAGGGAGAAGGCCTTCCTGCGGTGTGACGACAGAACTGAATATTTGGTTGGTAAAAATTCTCCGGATAGGTGCTAGTGTTGGTGGAATGGTTAGAGGATCTGATAGGGCCAAGGGTGGTGCTATTGCTGACCAGATCCCTGGTATTGGCTGCAGCAGAGGGATGCTGAAGCCCTCGAAGGGTGGAAGGGATTGTTCCTGAGGTTTATTCTTCCAAGGTGTTATGAACTCCGCAACCTCCACCTGATTCCCTGATAACAGGGGCTGCTCCCTTGGATGATCCTCCTTGGGTACCCCAACAGCAATTACCTTGATGCTGGGTTCTTCCTTGACTGATTCCATTGCTATTTAAGATATTCACTTGTTATTAGTTATATATATTATTTTTGTTTGTTTGTTGTTAATTGGTTAATAGTTCTTAAATTTTCTTGTTTTACTTACAGCGTATATGTATTCCTTGAGAATTTTACCCGCCAAGGTCGACTGCGTAACTGCGCACTTTCGTGCCGCTTGCGCGATGGTGTATACAAAAAAGAGGGGGAAGTAGAAAGATTAGGCCGCTTACGCGCAAAAAGATACGAATCACCAGATACAAGCGTATTTATATATATATATATATATATATATAACATGTAAGTTAAAAGCCAATAAAAATGACTATTATATTGACGCTTGTCACAAGATGGTCTTATGACCAACCGCTAATCAACGAGGAGCTTTTCATGGTATCATCATCGAGCTTCCCAGCGTTTCTTCAACACTCCGCCGAGGCAGCAGCTCTAACCACGACACTGATCTCACTCACGAGCACTCCGGCTTCTTCACCCTGTTACCCTGCTTAGAGCAGGAAGATGTCGAGCGAGCATTGCCTCAGTCTCGACCGCTCACCTAGGTATCGCTCTGTGGCAAAACCCCGAGCGCTCCTTGCTTCAGTGGTACCAAAAAATATATCTCAAAGTTATATTAAGACCCGTATCCCATAGTTTCTTCTCATTACGGTTACAACTGAAATTTCTGGGATTCACATATTTATAACTCATAGAATGTGACAAATAGATTAGAATAGTTCCTTGAATAACTTACCTATTAGTGTGAAACAATTTTTTCAATTTTTAAGTTACCAGCAAAAGAATCTTCGTAATATTTATGAATAAATGAGCTTTTATTATGTTATATTAATTTAAAAAATTTTTGATTTACAATATTTGTATATATTTGTATATATCTTGTTCGACTCATTTAGTTAAGCGATCCTGATTGACTTTACGCTCCAGCAGAAAAGATTTCAGTTTCTCTTTTACTTCTTTGATGCACTGTACTCGTGCAAAGTTTATTGGAATAAATTTGTAACAGCGATTCGCGACTACTGTTAATCACTTGGTATATTACGCTTTTAGTAATGAAGGATCCGGCAATTGTGGTTAAGTGGATTGGGACGACGATGATCGTCGATTAACAGCAGTAACAACAACAACAAGAATATCCTGACCAGTGCGATGGATGGTCTGATCCTTGTTTATGAGGCACAGTTTGTAGGAGAGCCCTTATCCGGCATGCGCACCATTAGCCTTGAAAGCGTTTCTCTCTGCACATGCGGATTTTGAAACCGAGATTCGAGAAAAATAAGAGAGAAAGGTGAAGAGACAGAGAGATTTGATGAATCAAATCTAAAAACTAAAAACTATATTTATTTTCGATAAGGTTCATGAGAACCATATATCGTCTTAAATATACATTAGTGATACAATTAATAAAAAGTACAAAGAGTATGCAGTAGTGAAGCAAATAATACGAAGTATTAAGAGCATACAATAGTGATACAAATAATAATAAAATACTACTCAACTTAAGTGAATAGAATGTAACATCTCTATTTTGGAGAAAGAGAGAAGGAAAGAGTGTCAGATACAGATAGATAAAGAAAAAAAGAAAGAAAAAAAGAAAGGGAGGAGAAGGAAGTGAGGGACAGAAAAAGACACATACAGAGAAATGCTGATAAATATTACTGCAATGGCGGACTTGTACATATTTACATAATTTTACATCGCAGAGCTCTTACTGCAAGTAGTCAATGTGGATAAAACCTACTTCCTCAAGTAATATACCTTCCTTATCTTTCAATGTTATTTTGTAACAGAACTACGATTAACTAAGCTTGTTATGGAAATTCCTTTTATTTTTTAGTAAACATTTTGCAAAATATTTATGCTATTCGGTTGTTCCGAATTTTTCGATTTTGATATTTGCCACAAAAAATAATTTTGGTACCCTGGTAGATCATATTCTGAGCAAAATTTATGGTCAACAAATGTTAAAATGACATTCATCTAAAAATTCTGTTTTTGAAAATTTTGGAAATGCTTTGAACAGAATTTCTAGATGAATGTCATTTTAACATTTGTTGACCATAAATTCTGCCCAGAATTCTGGTCAATTTTCTACTAAGGTAAGAAACCTGTTATATTCAATAGTGATGCTAAATTCGTAAGTATCTAAGAAATAAATATGAAATAATTAAATTTACATTTACATTTCAAAAAAATGTGCATTTAGTATGAATTTCTAAACATTTAAGAATATAAGTTATATTCCTAAGTCTTCGTAAACTAGAAGTTAAAATTTGCTACAAAAATTTGTTATAAAAACTTTTCTCTTTAAGAAGTACACATGATTTTATCAAAGCAAGTTCTCAGTGAATGCAAAGAATTCCTTAATAACGTGAAGTTTTACGTACATCAAATTAACTGACAAGAAAGTATGGAAAGTATTTCAATTACATCTTCAGCGTTAATTTTTGTCATAGCTCTCATGGATAAATTTAACTCTGATAGTGTATTGACAATTATCAATGTATTTTTCTAGTTAGTTTCTTTAAGCACCATTATTGTAATCAATATTTCTTGAGTCAGTATTACAAAAGAAACATATTATTATAAATGCACACTATTCAATGTATTGAAGAAAATTATTAAAACTTTCAGAATGATCAATAATTTTGTAAAAGTGGCAACTTTGTAACTTTTCTACCTCAGCTAGTCAGTGTTTTCTATTCCTACAGAGAATAAAATTCTTTCAATCTTGCTGGAACTTAAGAGAGGGAAGAACTCCACACGCGGTCGACGGCACTGACAGTACTCGAGGTAATGGCATTCGGCAAACTTCCATTTCCTTTCGTTCCCTCGCACATTTTCAGGACCTTCCATATTTTTTTTACCGTGCGTCTTTATGTCACCCTCCCTACAATTTTCTGCATTTTACAAACTTTTCTTGTGACGCATTACCTTTTTTGCTCATAAAATAAAACTTTTTCATAATGAAAACTGAATTTCTAAACTACTAGAATAATAATAATTTGTGTGGTATAGTTTAAAGTAGCCGAAGATTTTCAGGCGTACCTTCATGAAATTTCTATTTAATGTAAATAAAAAACTATTTCCAAAAACTTTTTGTTTTAAAGTAATAACTAGGTAACAGATAAGAATATTAAAGATAAGATTTATAAACGATTAAGAAACACATGAGATTTGTAAACGATATGATGTATATAATAAATTCTTCTTATACAAATATATATTATATGAAATATATTTTATTATTTTTATTGTTTAATATAGAAAACATAAATATAACTGTATATAACATTAAAAATATAAATATTACATTCAGTACTTTTTAAATTCTTTTTCGTTAAATAATGGACTGATAAAAATAGCATTTTTCAAGTTACTACATAAATCTTTCAACTGTACAACTAGATACTCGATATTTAATCAGTTTTAGTAGCGCAAAATTCATTTTATATTTATGTCTTTTATCTTCGAAATGGTGAAGAAAACTACGTAATCTTCCTTTAAATCTTGAAAATTTGATACCTCATGGGTATCATCCCTCCCAATACTCCCACAACTACAAGATCCGAGCAAAAAACAATAAATAAGATAATACCGCAGTGGGCAACCGCGAAGGAAGTTCATTTTGCGCGTAGGTCGGCGGAGAAAATACCATTTAGGTGTTAAAGTTAATACTCCATTCGAAAAAGAAACTTGAGATTTATAGGAATTCTTTGGGCAAGCGCGGGATCCGGAGCAGCCTTATTTGACTAAAATTCTCGGCGAACACAAAACGCTGCCGGGCTTTCGGAAACTGGTGTGTATGTGTGCGGGGGATAGGGTCTGAGTTGTAAAAGGAACTTTGTAGGCCAACAATTCTCTCTCTCCCGCGCGCTTTATCTCGTTCTATCTCGCTCGCGCGTTCTGCCCATACCTATATCCCCGGCACCCTATGAAACAACCGTGCAACTTCTCACTTTCCGTTGGCTTCGCCACCATTCCCCTTCCCCCTTTCACCTCTTCTCCCACTCCGCCGTCACCCTCCCCTGCTCGCACTCCTTACTTTCTCTCATCCCCGAGAGAAGTTCCCGGCCGCGAACAAGGATATTGTTAGAACTTTCTTGCGAAATATGCGCACTCGCTAGTAGTGTGTAGCTCTGATATACACGTACTCTCCTGCCGTTCCTATACATGGATAAGCATCGCTTATATTTAACATTCCTATTTCTCGGAGGGCAGCCATAGATACTTGCTAATTAGGTAGCGGGGGGGGGGGGCGATAAAATGCTGGAGAAAGAAGCGAAGCTAAAACAGAGAGGAGGCGAGAGCAATATGTCAAGGAATTTTAAGGAGTTACGCGAGAGAATGAGAGAATTAAACGCGTAATTTACAATCGCGAAGAGATGCGCGCTTCTTTCTTTGATTACGAGCAAGCGTTTCACGAGAATAGTTTGGCTGATTTAATTTAAACTTATGGATAGCTAAGCAGGGGTAAAAAGCAGCCTGCTTTATAACAGCATTCTATAAAAGCATCAATCTTTCAAAATTCTTATTTATTTTATGCAAAAATTACAGGATTGTATAAGAAACTTTAATTTGCACATAATCGATAGACATTAGAAGTAATCAGTATAAGAAGGAATTATATACGTCGGCACGTTGATATTATGCTTTGAATGAGTTTCGACGTTTCGATTAAGGCCGCCATTACACCGTCACACGACGACGGAAATTACAGCTTCGAGAAGGTACGCGACATTGGACGCAAGTGCTCTGCGCCCACCTAGATTACCGTAAATTATAATGGCTCACACGAACGGTACGTATACGCACCTACTTAAACCAGGATCGAAATTACGGAGAAAATTTAGTTTAAAATTAAGCTTTCATACTATTTATCAAGTGTTACTCATTATTAATTTATTGCAGAAAATAATTTAAATTCAGGTTTCATAATTTTAAACAGGTTGATTTCTCAGATTAAAAAATTTTTGAAAATTTTATACCATTAATACTTTAAAATTTGATTAGTTAAAGCGTTAATATCATTTTGGTAAAATTTAATTATCAATACGAGAGAGATTGGCCGAAGTATAAGATGGAAAACTTGCTTTTCCAGTCAAGCAGAAATAATAAACGAGAAAATAATCACGTACTAAAATTATTAACACGAAGTTTTCCCTGCAGAGTTTACAACCTACTATAAGATTAATAAAGATTGATATATGGATGCAATAATAAAGGGTTAACTAATGCAAGTGTCATGCAGAAGTAAGAGAATGAAGATAAATAACTGCTTCTCCAACTCTCTGCACAGCCTAAAATAGTTCGCGCTACTTTATAGCACTGTGTAAGTCTACAATATAAGTACTGTTATATCTATAAACAGCTATAATTTCATTTGATGAAAATGTCAAATTAGCTATGTAATGGCTCAACTCTAAATTCTTTTATTAGTGGCATTATTTTCAATAAGACATTAGAATTAAAAAATTACAATAATAACTGATGAATTAGAAATGTCAAAATAAAGAAAATTAAAATACCATAAGTAGTCAATGTGAGGTGTTATCAAACTAAAAAAAATCAAGAGCCTTTGGAAATGACAGCTTAAACAGCAGAAAATATACCTAATTAAAATGGCAATGCGAAAAATTAATGTTTTCTTACAGTCTCAACAATACATCGCTCACAATTACAATTTCCACTGCTCTTAAACCCGGCGTGCCGTTGCCCTTGCGTTTGGTAATATCATGGCAAATTTGTTCCAGCTAGCACACTTGTGAGATCCACAAGAGAATCCTAAATTGATCTTCCTCCGCTGGTTTCTGTGCCTTGTGCGCCTCTTTCCAGCTTGTGCGGCCGGGCGCACACCACATCGGAACGTATAAAGCGAGCCCTCGCGCTGCTACGGGCTTAGTGCGGTAAGCTCGGAGAAGTACCTCAATTGCTAGTTCTATGTCTCACTCTAATAATAGGATTACAAGGCTTCAACCGGTTACTTGTCGGCAACTATCTAAAATTCGCGAGACCCTCGCGCGCTGCCTGTGCCGAGGACAACGCAAAGACGCAACGTATACTATCAACGCGCTGTCTAGCGAATGGAAGAGAAAAAGGAAGAGGGGAAAGGAGAATTGAGTGATGGAGAGGTAGTAGGGTAGTGTTGGATCGAAACGAGGGAAGGAAATGAAAGCTTTATAGGTATTGCGCCCTCTTGATTTTTTATAATAATCTCTACGAATGTGAGAGGGTAAAAAATTTCGGTAAGACAAATATACTAGATTTTTTTTTAGATTAAATGGACGAAGTTGGTTTTTCTAATTTTTTCAAAGCGAATTTATTCACATTTAATCAGTGTTAATCAATGTTGAGCGGTTTTAATCAATGACCTATTATTATTTTTCGTTTAAAACCAAAATGCTGCCAGTATAGAATTTCTGAGATTTCTCGACGAAAAACTGAATGAAGCGATCTTCACAAGCCTTTTTTGAAGCAAGATTTACATCATTAAGCAATTTCTGCAGATACCGATAAAAACGGTAGTCGAATGGGCCAAAATTCAAACTATACGGTGGATGTATCAAAATGTCCCAGTCAAGCTCTTTCAATTTTTGCCAAGTCACTAAAGGTTTGTGTGGTTTAGCTTTTTTGCATTAGTTGTAGACCTCAAAGAGTCGAATTAATAGTCTGACCAAATTCGAGCAGCTCGTGACGAACAACTCATTTCCAGTCCCATCAAACACTCAGCATATCACCCTTCTCAACACGGGCTTTGCAAATATTTGTCAAGCTTCTTCAGATTTCGATCACGATATTTTTCGCACATTATTGTCGTACACGGTTCACTTTTCATCTTCGCTAATCATTCGTTTAAAAAATAGTCTCGATTTCGTTTCGAATTAAATTTTTCCGAACATTTCGATATTGACGACACATGCAACGCTTTACCTTCCTTGTCGTTTGTCCTTCAGATTCCTACTTCTAAAGCTCGATCAAGTGGTCAACGGTGCACACGCGCAAGAGCTGCAGAAAAAGGTCTCCAAGAATTCCTTCGAAAATTAGATACACGCGGCGTAATTGCGAAACCTCAGGTACGTCTCAGGCTTTGCCTTTATACAGAAGCACGCTCTGCAATGCAGCCTCCGCATCACTACAGAAACAGCAGAAGCAGCCGCTTCTAGGGGAAAAGCTCCGTGATTTAATTAAGAGACACTGTGCGACTGTGCACTCAAACAACACTGTAATTATCGAGTTTCGAGGGAGCGCACGCTGCGCACCTCAGCTCCCCCCATCTCTCTCTCTCCCAAAGCGCGCGCATGTTCAAGACAATATCGATGCCAAACGTGTTTTGCAGATTAATTTGATGCGCTTGATTGGAGTGAGTAGCGCTACTGCTGTTTGAAGTATATATGTATAGAAGCTTCGTCCGCTCGAGAGACAAGAATCTTTTGTTTTCGAATACAATATTATTGATGTTGCTGTTTACTTTATTGTTTTCCATCATTTGAAAAATTTTGCGGTTACTTTAGCTGAATTTTGGAAAATGTGGTGGAAATTAATTATAGCAAGAAAAATATGTTATCGAAAATATCGATTATTAACAATTCACTTTTCTTCACAAGATGATATAACAGTTTATAGTTAATTAATATGGAATTTCATAAAAATTTCACATTGCAATTTATTTTAAGTAAGTTTGGACTACTTATAGTGGAATAATTTAATACTTCAACTTATTTTAAGGCCTAGAATGTGGAGCTGCTCACTCGTGAAATTAGCTAGCCACCCTACTTTCGAATCGATTTTGTGTTACGCCAAATTGGCAAAATTTATTTCAGATTAAATTATTTTTGTAATTACAAAAATCCTGGTAAATACTTAATTTAAATAATCGAAAAAAGTAATTACATGTTTTAAAACTGTAATAAGTTTAATTAATCCATAATGACAAACCGAACTACAGAAATTAAACCAACTAGGAGAGTATCACATCTCCGAATCACAGATCAACGTTTGTAGTTTTATTTTAAGAAAAATATGAAAAATGAGCTTCTACTTGTAATGCGAATAATTCAGTCTACGAATATTCTTAATAAATTTTCAATAGCTAACATTAAAGTAGAAAAAATAAGCTTTAATTTGCCGTTATAAATATGACTCTATTGTTCGCTGTCGTATTAAGTTTTAGAAAGAAATGAATATATTGATCACCACGAACTAGA
>UELX01004238.1:0-18865 GCA_900480035.1 Eupelmus urozonus
TATTTAAACTTTTTTTTTCTATTCAAACTTAAAACTGTCAAACTGTGCCAAACTTGGCACATACATTTTTCTACAGTTATTTAACAGAATAGTTTTTTAAGTGAGATCTCATCTGATTTCTCATCTGACCATTCGTCAATAAAGAAAAACTGTATAAAAAGTGAATTTTGGAAAATTTATGAAACTGAACGTAGTTTTTTTCTTGTGAATAGACAGATGGGACATCAAATATAGACAGATGAGAAGGTCTAGAGAAAAATTCGCTATTGAGCCATTAAGTGCAAAATTGCGACAGAAATCTATCGAATTAAGATTTGCACAAGTAAGACGATATCCTTGCCATTAAGTGTAAGCTATTGACAGACATCTACCGATTATTATAAAAATTATAATTTTCATAAAAAGTGGAAATGTCTCGTTTGGAGAAAAAATAATCTCGTCCCGTCCCGATCTTTTTTTTTTAATCTCGAGAAATGTTTAACATTCAAAATTCGTGATCATGCAGGTTACACGCCGTTGGAAAATCGAAGTATTTTGATTGTAGAAGTGAGGATGTCGTAAAAAGACTATTTATTGTACTATGCATATTTTCCACTGAAGTGATATATTTTTTGAATTCAGAAAATATTTGTTGAAATTTCATTATAATTATGCATTTTCTAAAGATTTGTAAGTCTTTTAATGAATATATAATACATATATGTTGATTTCTTATAGATAGATATCAGATTATATGTTTCTTAATAGTTTTCTTTTCAAAAATTTTTGAATTGTATTGAAACACAAGAAAGCAGAACTACTTCAAAACTTTTTTTATTTCAGTTCATAAAGATATGTAACAAATAATTTATGTCCTACTCTGGTCTTATTACTTTATCTCGCTCTTCTCCAATGTCTTTATATTCTACTGCAAGTTTCTTAAAGTTTCGTCCAACAGTTAACGAAACGATTCAACATTGGTGGGTTCTTAAAATACCTGGCGTCATTATAGCAAGCTAAAGCCAGGCACTCCTCGCCATTTTTATTCACGAAGAAGTGCGAAAACATATTATACAACTTCAAATTGCACTCGATAGATTCCAGCTTGAGTGATCCGACAACTTCGCCATTTCCGGTCATCTTCATAACCCTGTACACCTCGCTACCGGTAGTCGAGCAACCGCTGCCGTATTTCGGGTCAGGACACTCGATACTCAGTAGTAAAAGACCACCCTCGGGCAGATTGAATGGTACCACGCTCAGAGGCTTCTGATCCAGAGGTACGGAAACTGCGTTCATTTGGGTGTATCCGTTCAGGTCAAGTTGCGTGCAGGTGGCATCATCCTTAGTGACAAAACAGGCACTGATGCCTTCAGAAGTTAATGAATAACCGGTAATCTTGCCCTGGGATTTGATTTTCTTGTATGGGTTGTCTGTAAGTAAGCAAAGAATTAATTAGGATATAGTAAAATAGTATATGTGATTGGTTTTTTAAAGTTTTTTTTTCGCAAGAAAAATCTATCTTATAATAGAAATACTCACTGTATGACCACGATGCGTAAATTCGAAGTTCATGATCATCCAAAGAACCATATACAGCCACATAGCGATCTGAAGAAGGAAGGCGAACCATAGCACCAGGCATGAAAAATTCTTCGTCCTCTAACCAGCTTTTTGGCGTGCTTACTACATTACCCTCCTCGTCCAACTCCACCTTGCAAAACTTGAACCCGCACGACCTTCGATCATGATACATTACGCTGTATCGATTATAGACATCCTTTACTATGACCGCATCAGTCGAACTTAAGACCCCCGATAATTTAGCTCTATCTCTGTCGAATTCTTTAAACGCAAGCCTTGACTCTTTAACGCTGCAGTCGGACATTTGAATGGTGCTGAATTTTATGTACGCAGTGTCTACACCGCCGGGTTGCTCCTGCCAGATGAAAAGAACATTATCCCCACTGCCAAAAGGCAGCACTTGAGCGCGTTCGCGGTTTGCCTTGACGTCGCCATTAGTCGTTGTGGATTCGAGAGTGATTTGACAAGAGGACGAGCCACCTTCGAGGGAATCGAGATACACCTTGCAGTTTACGAGGGGTACGGGATCGTAGCTTCTGTCACAGTAAGCGTAAGCTAATTTCGAGCCGACAAAGGACGATTTGGCGATGATTAATGCGGTTTTTTCGGGAAAGTCGCTTCGACTTACTGTCGATTTTACGGATGCATTAGCTGCCAGAACGGAGCCGAGGATGAGCAGCGCGAGAAGCGGGCTCATCTTGATATCTAAAAAGATATTAATCATTACTATAGTTACAAAATTGTCTCACTGCAAAATGTAAGATAAATACATCATTTTGTATTTTACATTTGCATAGTATAATACATTTTAATGATCTATAAAAAGTAAAAAAATGTTTTTGTAAATAAAAGTTAAAAAAAAAGTACATCAGATTCAAAATTCTAAATAATTACAACCATAATAAGTTTTAAAATACAATTTTAGCAAACAGCATTCAAATATTTAACTGTAGCTCTTACTTTTGCATTGTTCTGTTACGTATACATATAAAAAGGTAGTAGAAATTATCTTTATATTATAAATTCAAGTTACAGTGTGTTTTATGAAAAAACGATTAAGAGAATTGAATTTTTTCGTAAAATTATTGTTAAGCACATTTGAAAAATAATTGATTTTTACTATTTTAATAGATTTTTAAACTTAAACAATTTTTTATACTCACTTTAAAAATTCGAAATTTTAAGTTGATTTTCTTCTCAAATTCAAGCTAAAATCATTCCTTAGCTTGTCCAATACGTACTAAGATTGTTTGTATCTTTAAGCTGCATTATATATCTACTCGTATCAAATTAAAGTTGTGAAACTCAAAGTGATAGTAAAAGTAGGGATTTCCCAAAAAAACAAATTATCTCGATAATTTTAATTACATAAATAGTTTTGTAACTTATGAAATAGAAAACAAAAAAGTAATAATTTATAAATTTTTTATTATTTTCAGCAACATAGAAAAAGTAAATAATTCTTGTTTAGCTATATTTGTCTCTTAATTCGTAATCAAAAAAGTAATTGATGATTTATCCCAGTATCAATTAACTGTGGATTGAAGACGTGCAGTTTTACTTTTGACTCGGAATTTAAAAAATGGTAGTTTCAGTCTTAAGGAGAATAAGTACAAAAATCTTCCTTGTTATATTGACCTTTGCATTATTGATAATAATTTATTGTTTATACATATTTTCAAATTTTCATGATCTGACATACAAAGACAATGTTCTTTAAAATGTGCGTTTAAAATCTATTCACCAATATGGTCAATTATTAAATATCAAAAATTTTATTATTTTGCATGAAAGATCAATTATATAAATAAAATATATATAAAAACAAAATAATATTTATTTCATTTTTATGTCATTATAATATTTTAGTTGAAATAACAATTTAATTAATACATTAGTAGTAATACTGATAATGAGTATGTAACTATGATAAAATTACAAACTTTAGTGATAAAAATGAAAACATAATATCTATATTGTGAGACTCGACGGGCATTAAATGAATCTAAAATGAGGATACAAAAATGTGATAAAAACTCCAAAACGATTTTTTCGATTATTATTTTAATTTTACATTTGTTTAAAGTATTAATAGTAATAGACATAAGTCAGAGAAGAAAATATTTAATGTTAGACTAGGATTTGAAATAACAATAATTTTATTTACAAAACAGTTAAAAAAAAACATTTTTAAAAAATGTATACAAACTCTATCACTACGAAAATCAATTTGAGAAATCCTTAGAGTTAAAACACTTGATGGCCTTTCTCAAAAATGGAATCCTTCCAGTACGAAGACCCAAATCGTAGCAACCCATCGACAAACAGTACTCGTCAGTAAATCTGTCTTTCTCAAAAAACTTAAACACCGTGTCAAAATAATGACTGTCACACTGAAAGCCCTCTAATCTGAGAGAACCAATTTGTTTGCCGGAGGCATTGAGCAGTGTCAACCGATACACTTCGCTGCTAATACTGGCACAGCGATTCGCAAACGACGTCTCGTCCGGACACTCGACACTCAGTACTATCATTTCATTCGGTAAGCTGTATACAGATGTAAGAATAGTACGATTCTTGAAGGTAACAGACGCATTTGTAAACTTAGGGGCTTTGTAGATTACGCCGTCATCTTCGAGGCTAATCATCGAGCAGTTGCTGGTCTTGGCAGTGGTTTTGTAACAGACGCTGAAGACGTTGTGGGCTGTGGAGTAGCTGGCTGGCTTACCTGCTGTTCTTATAGACTGGATGACCTCGGTTTTGTTAACTAGGGAGAAAAATCGGCTTGTTGATTTTATGTTATGGGATTGTAGTAGCTTGAAAATTTGTGTCCTTGTATGTTATAGGATTGTGATTTGATAATAGAAGAATTTTCAATAAACGGAAAAACTTTGGGAATGAAAAGTACAAACTTCGTAAATTCTGAAATTTTAATACAGAGGTGAAACATGATATCTGATGACAATACCAGTCTGAATAATTAACGTAAACTTCTAGCAATGTACAACTAATAAAAAGATACTTATCTTTTTATTTACTTAAATTTGAAATTTTGTAAATTTTTTCGATCGACACTTTCAGTATCTTATACTTGACTTACCTTTTGATCCGGCCAGGGTAACCTCCAGATTATTCCAGTCCGAGCTTACCACCACGTACTTCTCATCCATCACTGATCCTTCCATCGGAATAATCGTCGCTTTCCCATCCAACCATTCTACCTCCTCACTGATAATGTTACCTCGGGAATCGACCCTCAGTCGGCAGTATTGTCCAGATCCGCAGTAACGTATATATGGAAAAATAACACTATCCTCTGAATCACCTTCATAACGAAGTAGCTTGACGTCATCGGCCCTGATTATTCCTCCTTTGTAATAATCATTTCGATAGAGCAAGGATTTCTCGACGCTATCGCAGTCTGATAGCCGAACGCTAGTCAATCTCAAAGAGGTATCGGTTCGGTTGGCGTGATCTGTCCAAATAATAACTAGCTTGTCGTCCGACTTAGGAACGAATTGAATGACATGGCCGATTTGGCTGCTTTTGCAACGTGGTTTCAAGACCACTTTGCAGGAGAGAACAGTTGTACTGTCATCTTCGTTGATAGTTTCGAGAAATGCGTTGCAGTGTTTCTCATTAGACTCACTGGTTTCAGAGCACAAGGCGTAGGCGATGCTCGTGTTGACGAAAGACGACGGACCAATGTGAAACTCGGTTGTGTTTGGGAAGAAGGACTGGCTGGATGCGGCAACACTTGACCAGAAGATCGCAAAAATAGCGAAGTATCGTATTTGGATTCGCATTGCGTGCGTTGGGACGTTTATGCACTGTGGAAGAAGATTGTGTATTAAATAATGAGTTTCATTATTTTTGCTACATTGTTTATCATATTTAGGAGAAATAAGAAGCTGATGGTATATAAGTGCATTTATACCAGTATAAGAACGCTAAGAAAAAATTTGGTTGATTCAACAGAAGTTTTTTTAATATTCCTTGTCTGAATATTCTATTAATTTAAAAGAAGATTCTATTGATCAATTAATATTATTTTTTTGTTAGTACAATCACATTCCCTTCAGAGGACTGCAACGGAATATTCAGTCAAGGTATATTGAAAGATCCAGCTTGAGTTGGAATCACTAAAAATAAATAAAATATTTAATATTTTTGAAGAACGACATTTATAAAGATTTTTTATTTACTATATATTTATATATGATTTACTATTTTAACACATTTGAAGGATCTGTATTATGCTCCAAATCTCTGTTAATGCTCTCTGTTATAGAAACCTTGAATTTTAGCTTTTATACCCATTTCATTGTAAATTCATGTGTGTAATATATTACATAGGCCAAGTGTGTAGCTCCCATTTAAATACATGGTCGTCATTTTTACACGTTTAGAAGCAAAAAAGAAAAAAATATTAATAAGAATAATGATAATTGTTTGACACAATTGCATTAATTAAAAATATATGGTCAACATTAAAAATGTCTTTCTTTTTACTCCTCTATTCAAAATTACAAAAACATATCAAACATAAAAGTAGAAATTAAAATTAGAATAAACTAAATTTTTAAGTTGAGAAAGAAATTTAATTTTGTTCTGACTATCATTATTAATGGATAACTACTTAAACTAGTGAATAAAATAAAAATAAGTGAAAAAATCACAAACTTTTAAAATAATTAAGTATTATGGTTCTTTTTTTTATTTTTTATTTACAGTCAAAATCTCAGAAGTAGTATCATTAATTTCCTTTTAATCATATAAGTAATTTAGTCATTTTCAGAAAAATTGTGAAAATTTTGTACGTATACTAGTCGCCATTAACCAATTAGGTAAATGTTAATGCATATATCGACAAAGAATAGAATCTGGAAAAGCTATAAGTCAGTAATAATTGAAATACATTACTTACGATAACTCAAATTTTTAAATTATAATTATATAGCTAGTTTCTTCTCTGCTCAACAAACTTAAACTGGCATTGACGAAATGTTCAACTCTCAATACGATATATTCACTAGTTAACATCTCTGTCGTAAATTAAGAAATCAGAGTTTTAAAGTGGGGATATCTGTACATATATGTATATATTTACTTATTTATGCTTATTATCATTGGTATATGTAAGTTTCGACCAGTTAGGTAATTGATAAAAAATGTTCAGATAATTATAAGTTTTTACATAAATGTCACGATGTCGTATTTCCTGAATATTTCAGGTTTTTTAAAATTCTTTTAGAAAATTTCTAGGCACAATATTTGCTGTATCTTTTGGAGGACATTGCTATACATAATCAGGATTTTTTTTAATACATATAAGTAGCATTTTGATAAAAAAAAGATGCCCCAGTTTTTTTCTGATTACAGACGCCTCGACTTTAAACAATCCCATTGATGGTTTCATACAGATAGTATCCAAATTTATGTAGTTCTAAAGTAAATTAAACCAATTAAAACCCATTTGAAATACGTATTTGAAATTAGCCATATTTTAAACAGTAATTTTTTTTATATTACGTAAGTAATACTTAACATAAAACTGATTTTAACTGAAGATTATTTCCAACAGTACAGTTTTACTGCAAAAAAGTGACAACCACATTTATTTACACATGCAATAGCACTCTACTTTAGTAAAAAACAAATTGAATGTGATTAAATAAATCAATTAAAATTATATTTATCTAGTAGTTGACTTATCGGAAAAAGTTGGAAAATAGTTATCCAAAAGTGGTGTATGGCCTATACAGCCCACTTATATCAATTAATAAAAATGTTTCGGAGAACCCAAAAATAGTAGAAATTTGATTTTGAAATAAATAAATTTAACCAAAAATATAGTCTTTAATATAAATACTTAGTTTTTAATATAAAACATCTTAAAAGTTTGGTGTAAACGACCTTAACACGATCTCATTCAATTTGATTGTCTAATACGCTTAATTTTTGGACAATCACTTCTTTAATTTTTTTGATAAGTCTACTGTAATCTAAATGAACACAGTTTAAATTTTATTTTTATTCATCTACATTCAACTTTCTTTTCCTGATCTTGGCTAATAAGTTTGATTATAAAACCGTTAATTTTATATATTTATTTATTATTCATTCCATTTCATTCATATCCTTTATTTAAATCATTTTAATAAAAATCAGAATTTATTAATGGAATAGTTAAAATAAAGTATGATTTCATTTTAATTATTATGTAGTAGTAAATGATTTTTTAGCTATAAAATACATTTTTTTTATTTAAGAGTGTAAGCCGAATTTTTATTTGTTCAACTCGTACATTTTACCGGTTTCTATCAAGATAAAAACGAAAATCTTAACATAAGTTTCAAGCTATTGCTATGTCATAATAAATTAGCTATAAGTCTTAGATTTCAACATATTTTTTCCGATCTCAAGCGCAACTTTAGAATGTCAAATTTATCAATAACATAAAAAATAAACTTTACAAGTCATATCGAAAAGCCAAATATATTTTACTATTTATGAAAATTAAATTAATTTATATATACACTGGAATCTTTGATAAATTGATAAATCTAATTTGTACTATACCGTGACAACATTGAATAAAGAAAAGCTCATTTCGAAACGACCATATATAAAAAAAAAATGTCAGTTGTTGGATACTTCATCCATTGGTATGATAATGTAGAATGACGGGAAGATATAATCGTAAGGAACAGGATGTAGCCCTTTTATTTCAATGCTGAAAATTATTTTTTCAATGCTGACGCACATCAATACCTAGTTTGTGAAATCTTGCTAAGTAAATTGTGTACTAGCAGTAGTACTAAATTTCCAATTTTTTTTCTCAATACAAAGTTTTTTCTTAAAAAAACGCTAAAAATTATTATTATCCTCAGATTGATAAACTCTTAACCGATCAAACAATTAATAATTCACTCCAAAACAGCGACTTCTCGCATTCTTAAATTCACAAAAAGTACCCATATCCAATACACAAAAAAGAAATCCCGCATCATCCAAGACCACCAAATCGACTCGATATTACACACCACCGCCGAAACGCATAAAACCTCCACATCCTGCCGGATTCATAAAAGTCAAAATGCAGGCCTCGCGCTCGCCTATGCAACATCTGCTTTAAAATCAGAGCGGCAGCCAGAGCCGATCGTCGATTTCGCTGGCTCGACCGAATTATTTCTTATTATAGACACCGAGTACGTCTGGCAGTAAAATAATTTTCCATATAGGCATGGCTTTTTATTGCCGCTTCCGCGCGCATGTACAATATGTTACCCGATGCGTCCGGTTCGGAGCTCACCGTTTAGCTCCCGAATTTACCGCTTTTATTCATCCCCCCTGTGCTGGGGTGCGCACCCTCCATGGTTTTTTTTTTGACATACGGGGATTGATAGTTAGCGGCTGAGTCGTTGCAGCATATGTGGGGTAAGGGTGCGTATGTCGAGGTTTTTTATATGTATAGAGTTAATTAGTGAATTTTTGAGTGGTGATTATAGTTTCGAGGGCCGTGTCAAGGGTGATTATAGTTTCGGAAAGCAGGACACGTTTGTTTGTTTGATCGATGTGCTGGTTGTTTGGAAGAAAAGCCATTTCGAATGATTTTTTCATTATAAACTCGAAAAATTACCTTCTTTACGATTATTATTTTTGTCAATAGAAAAGTTATTGGTTGTTAAAAACAGTTCAGAATAAAGAAAAATATTTCTAGGTAAATATAAATAAAAATTTTCCCGTAACATATGTAGATGCAGCAAAACTTTTATCGTTGCAATTCGCCATTCTTTTAGAGAGAGCTCTTGTCAAAGCTTATATGCATTTACATATTTTAATACAAAAATAGCAAATAATTTACATACGAATAATGCAAATGCACAATCTTATGCTTATAAACGCGACTCAATGACAAAATATGTATCATGCAACGATGAATTCCGCTTGCTGCTAAAAGCAAATTAAGAGAATTTGCGTGCGCTCGCTTCGGAGTCAAATTTTTCCTAGTTGGATCATTATTCAATAGCTTTTAAAATATAACTAATATGTATTTTTTCTCTTTATCATTACTTTTATTTATAAACTGATCAATCAAAAGCGATCGATGTTCCATCGATCTTAAAGTTTAACCAAACTCTCCACCCGCTAAATCTGATAATCTCCCTCGTCAAAAAAAATACCTAACGCTTCCAGCACGCGCCATTCACAACAGCAATTGTCCCCTCTGGAAAACCATCGACGCGTCGAGCGAAAAAAAACGGCGGGAAATCGTCCGCGATTCAAAATCTGCAGCACGCGGCGCCAGCCAAAAGTACACGCAATAATGCACACACAGCGCTTACGGATGACTGATTTCCTCCCTCTCTCTCTCTTTTATGCAGACGCCTACACGTCCGGCCAGCTGGTGTACGAGTGGCTGGACAACTCGAGCGTGACCTTCGTGCCTGGCATGGCGCTGTCCCAGTTCGATCTGATGGGCTATCCATACAGGAATCTGACCTTCGTGAGGCGCGAGGGTGAGTTCTCGGTGCTCCAGGTCTCGTTCAATCTGCAGCGGCATACAGGTTATTTTTTGATACAGGTGAGTGCTGTTGCCAAGTTGTATATTTCATTTGGATTTTGTAAATTTGGTGCTGCTTCGGATGTACGTAGGTGTTTGCTTTTCTAATTCTGGGAATCTTGGGGTCATGTAAATACAAACATGCACGTGCTCACGCATTTAAACAACCACGAATTGACGGCTTTAAATAAGAAAGTTGTATCTTCTATCTACTTATGCTTATAAGCATAAGCATATATGCAAGGAGATAGCGCTGTCTTTTTTGGCGATGTCAAAACAAACATACGCGCACGCGCGAATCCAGTCACACCTACACAGTATAAACAGTTTTTTTTTTTTTTTAAATAGAGTATTAAAATTCTAGATAATTCGACAAAGATGGTACTTGTAAGATTTATTTGCCCATAACTTTTTACTATCTCATTCTTCACTTCCTAACTTTTTTACAAACAGTTTTCTGTTTGAGGAAGGCAAATTGATGAATAATAAAGTAACAAAACATTTAGGCGCTTGTATAATGATACTACGCTGTGTGTAAGATGTACCTTATCGTTTTACGTAATGATATAATACGCTACGTAATGTAGGAACAAGAATTTTTTATCTGAAAAAGTTAAGATAAAGTTTTATTATTACTTTTTAAGTATGATATAATAAACTATTTGGCAGTTTATCAAGTCTGCGATTCGTTATGTAAATTTTACGATAGCTTCATTATGAATATGACATCTTTTTAATATTCTATAAATAATAACCTTTCAAAGTATTTTAAAAAATTACAACAAAATTACAGTAAACTTCAGAAAACATATCAACCCCAAGTTAATTACCCCATCAGCCCCACCAATCGAACACTCTGCCAACGGCCCGTTGACTAATTTCTCATTCTCTGACCCCCCCGCAGGTCTACGTCCCGTGCGTCCTAATAGTGGTGCTAAGCTGGGTCTCCTTCTGGATCCACCGCGAGGCCACCAGCGATCGCGTCGGCCTAGGTAAACACGAAAAATCTCCAAGCCCTCCTCCCCAAGAACAAACTTCCCTCAATTAGCGCTCGCGCTCGAGCTCCTCTAATCCGCTCTCGAGAAAAGAGCCTTTCCGCTTGATTAACTCTTGCCGAGGCTGGCCTCTCTCTCTCTCTCTCTTTGCAGGCATCACGACGGTGCTGACTCTGTCGACGATCAGCCTGGACTCGCGCAAGGACCTGCCGAAAGTCAAATACGCCACGGCCCTCGACTGGTTTCTCCTCATGAGCTTCGGCTACTGCATCGCCACTCTACTTGAGTTCGCTGGCGTGCATTACTTCACTAAGGTAAAGAAAAGTCTCTCTCTCTACCCTCTCTCTTTTTTTCTCTTTCTCTTCACCCTCTTTCTTTCTCTCTTTCTCTCTCTCTCTCTCTCTCTTTCTCTCTCTCTTACTCAGTCTCAACTGAATTGATTAACAACTGTTTAAATTCCACAGTTTTTTACTTATAAATACGATCGCCGAAACTCGTTGGAATTAATGTAGCTGATAACGCGGGGCCCATTCAATCGAAAGAAGCCAACCCGTTCCGCGCGAGATCCCACTAAGCGCTTGTACCCAGATAAAGAGCCGCGATTCCTCCTTTCATGTTTAGCTCCGCGCGCGCGCGACTCTACCCGCCTTTTCGTCCCTCAAAGGGAAAAAAGGAGAAGATGAAGCCGACTATACACAAGGGAGGCCCGGAGGCACACCGCCGATGAATTTCTCCGACTCTATATATATGCATAGCTCGGCGCCGAAAAGCAAAAAGGGAAATGTAAGAATTAAACGGCGAGATTGAAAAGCGCTCGCCGGGCGAGCGTCCCCCTGTCGCAGAAAGGCCGGATGATTCGCGTCTCGTTAAGTTTAATTGTCGCTGACTAATTAAGTTTTCTTAATGAAGGAAAAAATATAGGAAGAGAATAAAGTACGACTGCTCTCGGCGAAAAACTTCATTAACTCCATTTAGCGGGGGTGGGAGGCAAAAATTTTCTCATTAAAACGAGAGTTTAAGGGAGAGGCTCCAAACAATTTCAAAGCTACCTCTCGGAAAGTGCCTGCAAACGCGCTGGCTAACGTAATATCAAGCTGTAAAAGAAGTTAGCGGCGCTTAATGTCACTCAGCCGGCAACTTTGAGCTTGAACGTATGTAGATTCCAGATTGACCGGAGGCCATCGATCGGCGCCCGGACTATGTATGTAAATTGGCTTTAATTCGACGACACTGGATTTTGATGATGAGGACTGTGGCGGGGTTAGCTGGGCAGTGTGTGGAGCTGGTAACGCTGGGGATGAGTTTCGGTTTGAAGTGGAAGGTGTATTTGGCTTGGGTGATGGATTTTCTTGGGGTTTTAGGTTTTTTGATACATTTAATAGGAAAATTTGATTTCCTTTGATTTTCTTTGACGGTGTAGTTTAATAGAAACTTTAGTTGAGGAAAATTTTGTAATTAAGAGTTTTTTGCAAGTTAATATAATTAAATAATTTGTTTAGCAAACTCAAAATACATTAGCTATATTTTATTGGCAAATAAAGTAAGTTCGAGGCGAAAAACTTTCTCTTAAATGATAAATCATAAAAACAAAAACAATCCAAAATGCAAAGCCATCGTTTCAAAAGAAACTTTGAGAAAACCGGACATTAAAAAATCCAGCGCTAAAGCGCTCTAACGCGCACTTTGCCGCCATCCTCGAAAGTTCGAGCTTTTGTCCCGTCGTCTCGCTTCCCCGCACTTCAAGACATTAAAACCAACCCGCCCTCTCAACTTTCCTCTCCCATCAAATATTTAAAATCACGGCCCTTCGCACCCGAGCCTTCTGCCACTTTTTCTCTCTAATTACAAAAAAAAGATCAGCGTTCATTAAAAAAAAAAACCTCGATTCAAGAGCGGTCAGGCCCGCCAATTACACCACTCCCCGTCGAAAAAAGCTTGACACAAATTAGACGACTATTCAGAAAATCCTTCCGCGTTTCGGCAATCCTCAGCGGAATCGCGTTGACGAAAGAAAAAAAAATGTCTTGTGTCCAGGTCGGCAGCGGCGAATTCCCAGTGGAGGAGGAGTTCCTCGAGGCGGACGACAGCAACGAGTGGGAGGACGTGAGCAGGGAGGCCTGCGACTCGTCGGACGACGGTGGATTTTGCGCTGCGAGTGCGGCTGCCAGCACTGCGGCCGTGGCCGGCAGCACGCAGCAGCAGCAGCAGCTTGTGGATAACGCGGCGGGCACGACGACGTCGAGGCGGAGGGGGTCGTCGCTGTTTTGCGCGCTTTATAATGTGAGTTGTTTGGATTTGGTTTTGGGAGGTTTTTTTTAGGGCGAGGGGTTTTTAGGGGGTGATTGATGTTTTGGTTTTATTTTTTTTTATTATTTTGTTGAGGGATTTTTAGCTTAGTTTTATGGAATCGGGTGAATTAAGTTATTCGAGAATTTTTACTATTGAATTTAATATGATTTTTTATGTTGATTTGTTTTGAATCTGACGTTTATCAAAAGATTGCAAATCTTTGATAGTCTAACTAACATTTTGAAATTTTCATAAATCCGAGCCGTTATAATGTACATTAATAGAATATTTATAGAAATTCCGCGGTAGAAATGATCTATTGAACAGCCGCGGTCAGTTGATGATTTCTAAAGTAGAAAATGGCGAAAAAATAACCACTTTACAATCATTTTAATTCATTTATAATTTCATCGCATTATTTATATATTTCATGCTTATTTTAAAATTAGATACTTCAAATATCACTATAATGTATATCTACATATAGTATCACTACAGATATATCTATTATTCTACAAACTCATAATCACCTCCAATCACATTTCCATCCCAAAGCTTAATTTTAACCCCCTACAGAATTACTTCACTCGAAAACTTAAAATCGACACCGAACTTACTAAAATTCCTTTCTCCACTCTTGTTTATCTTTCACCGCTGAGATAATCCCGCCTCTTACACAGCTCGCTCGCAAAACCATCCCGCAGATTTCTCCCTTTCCGTTTAATACTTATTTCCGCTCGCGCGTTTTATAATATGCGGGCGGCAAACGGCGAGATCGTAAAGATAAAGCCGCGTAATTAACCTCGCCGCGACGTCGTCGCTCATTGGAATTACAACGAGGAGCCGTCGTAAAATCGAACGAGCTTTGCACCTCGTCAGAGCTTTTCTGCAAGCTCTTTACTTTTTACGCTTTACCGAGGAGTTTGTATTATTTCGCGCTGGATCCTTGCTGATCTGAATTTTCTGATTTAGCGAGATCGTAAAGGTTTTTACTCTTTGTATGTTGTTTTTCTTTGGTTATTATGGGTTTGTTTTTAGTCACACGATGAAATGCGTACAAAAATTTGAAAGCGTTTTCGTTTTTGTTATCTCTTTAGTATGAAAATACCGTATGAAAATATTTAAATTACCCTTTTCCACATAAACATTTACATTTCTAATTTTCCTTTCGTAACAGTTCCAGCTGTAATCCAACCATAAATCCCACAACCAAACGCACCTAATTTTTCGTTTAATCTCCATAAAACCTCATTTCAGCCCCAACATTCTTCCTCCCAAATACCAAAACCCGCAAAAGCCACACAAAGGCATTCCCCAGCCAGCAAGAATCAATAAGACGTTAACATTTTTCACTCTATATTTTTACTGCCTCACCGCCACCCAGGACCAAGTGTACAGTTTACCAGACCCTCGGCGCTCGATGACCATCACCGTGAGCAGTAAACCCTCGACTATGGAGAGGCAGACTCAGACCGAGCTTTGGCTGCCCAAGTGGCGGCAGTTCCTTTACTGTCTCGTCGGCGACATGAAGTTCAGGTTCGTACTTTTATAAGCGCTTCTTTATTTGGATTTGGGGTAACGTGCAGTGAGTTACGCTCTACATATGTGGAGCTTTGAGATGCGGGAGTTTAGAGGAGACAGTTTACGGTCAGGAGTTTTCGAGTTTTTCGAATAAAATCGATTGATTGGTTGGTTGGAAGAACGGCTGGAGGAACGTTTCTGAGGAGATGTAGTTGGTCTTTTTTCAGTTACGGTTAGTTGCGGCGACCTAATTTTTGATAGTTGAGGTTTTATTTCGGAGAATTATGCGTTAATCGTTTTATTTAAAGTGTAAGTATGAATATATGTAAATGGGTTGGGCTATATTTTTTCGTGACACTTATTGGTCGATTAAAAGTTTGAAACTTCGAATAACTTGTTTGAAGGTTTGCTTTCTTTTTATCGCGGTTGTTACGCAGTTTAATTACCGTAAGATCAATCTGAAAATAACAAAGTTCGCGCAATTTCTTCGATTTTCTTACATTATTTCAATTATTTTGTTTTAAATGCATTAAGTCCATTCTCAATTATGTCATTGAATTTCGCGGCGACTTATAACTTTTTGCGAGACGCAAATGCGTTTTTAATAAAAAAACACTTTCGAACTGTTTTAAATTCCTCCGCGAACTTTTGAAATAATCAAATAACATCACCACAAGGCAGACATTCAAATCAGCGCCAACGCGTACTGGTTATAAAGTAATCTCGAAAATGCACTGTTAGATGAAAGGATGGAAGTGGAAAGTAGTTTTTTTCGTTATGCTAATATTAATAAAAGAAGTTAATATGGTTATAGAATAAAAAAGTCTGTCTTTAAAATCAAAATATTTTTTTTTGTCTTATTATTTTCGCTCTGTTGTATATTGATAAAAAGTTATTCAACAAAGTATACTAGAATCAATCTAAACTGCTATGAGATAATTGAATTTACACACGTTTATTATCTTGAATAATTTAATTTGAACGGCAATAAAGTAGCATTTTCAAGTAAAATAACTATGTGTCTTTTTTCGTCAACACAAAGTAATTATTTAAATTGCATTTAATAGCCTAGCTCATTCTAATTATTATACTAATCGAAAACGGGTGATGACCCTTGAATTCTATAATTAATGGGCCGTATGCAAGAAATTATTGTCCTCGTAGCGTACTAATTAAAATAATCACATTGAATGTGGGTACACAATAGTCATAGTAGATCGATAGATGATTAAGTTTTATTGCACACCTTAGTACATCCTTTTGAAACTATGCAAATTAAGTTAATGGTAATTATTTTTAATGATGAAAAAGTTTGATCACGAAGCAGAAGTCAAGTTACATATCTGTCGCTTTCCAAGATAATTGTTTTGATCTTATTTTTCTTTTTTCAAAAAATAGAGTTTCTAATATTAGAATGCCCGCCGAGATCAAAATAAATGAGTTGAAATTCAATACTCTGCTAAATCATTAAATAAACATTTAAATAATCATTAGTCTGTTATTTAATTTTCTCTATATATTATTAATTCTTCGTCTAATAACATGTAAAGCCATACAGTGGTCAAATTGTATTATAGTTGCGGCAGACCCGAGCACGTTTATTACCGTTTATTATAGAGAACTCATTGATTTGACAAACGTTGAATTGATTTCAATCTACAATCTCTAACTTATTATTTGATCTACGAACAGCCCCTCATTTAAGATTAGAAAAAACGACAAAATTTAAAAAAGAAATTCTCTAATAAAGCAAAGCTTCCTCCAAACACAAACTCACACCAGCCTCACCTAGAAATACCCCAAAACTCATCGCTCTCAGCAATGAAACTCAATAAAAATATTCTCCTCTCTCTCTCAAACCTTAGAAAGCGAAGACAGCGCGAGGCGGCCGACGGCTGCCGCAAGCACGGCGAGCGCATCGAGAGGTACATAAACAGCGTCTCGCACATCGACCGGGCAGCGAGGATAGTCTTCCCGGCCTCGTTCACCCTGCTCATAGTCTGCTACTGGATGGTCTACGTCACCTATCAGGAGGAATTCAAGTGGCAGGACCCGCCGATGGGCTCGGCCTCGCATCGATAATAGTCGAATGTCCGGATTAGTTCTGGACGCTCTGGTTATAATTAATATGCGACTTTGAGGGATGGGTGCGTGGGTGGAGTTTTAGTGGGGGGAATTGTGGGACCGGAAGCGTGGGTAGTTTGGCTGATTTTTTTTTTTTTTTTTTTGAGGGAGTTTTTGGGGGACTGTTAATGAGGACCAAGCTTTTTTTGGAGGAACTGACGCGCTTTTGGGGTGAATTGTGGTGATTATGATTCATAATGGGAAGTTGTTTGCGCGCTGGGTGGAATGGACTGGTAAATATTACTGTCATTTTTTGGGGAATGTAATGCACAGTTGGAGAATATTAAAAAATTAATTCATTTTGGGGTAAACTTTATCGTGAATGTACTAATTTTTACTGTAAAATAAAGTTATTTATATAATTCAAATTAACGAAATATAAAACAATTAAAGATAATTAATATATTTATGTAGTAAAAATATAAATACCATCTTTTTATAGTCTGTGTATTATATTTCCAAAAAATTATAAAAATATTTTATAAACCACATTTCATCACGCGCGCAGATGTATCTTTATGATGGATCGCAAAGAGACGTTGAAAAGTGTGAAAAACTTGTCAGAGCTGGACAGAACTGGAGATGAGGTTGCGATATATCGCGATGACGAGTATGATGCTGGACAATCCTTGTGAGGACTTTTTTTTAACAACGTGAGTTATTAATTTTTTTATTGAAAGTTTTGTATATTTTAAAATTATGAATTTATATTCATGTTATAGTAAAATGTAATTTTTGTATATGTTAGTCATGTTTTTATAAAAATGAATTCAAAGTATAAGTTACATTCATTGTTATAATGCGCTAAAAAAACGGTGCTAGAACTGCTAATAGTGTTAATGTATTGATTTATTGCTCATTAGAATTAATCATCTTTTATAATGTTCACTAGTCTCAATTTCTTTTATTATTACAGTAATATATACATACAGTAATATATATATTGTTATTTTTAAAAGGCTTTTTTACAATACACTTTTTATTGATTTTTTAATCGATAATTAACATGAAGTAATATTTAAATATAAATGTCTGTTTTGAATCTGTTTATTTTAATTTCATCTAAAAATACTTTTTTATACTACTAAAGCAAATCAATCTAAAGTTATGAAAATTAATTCTTTTAAAATAGCTTTCTACTATTTTTGAGTAGAGGAGACAAGGGCCAAAGGTAACATTTTTTTTATACTTTTTAGTTTATATTATTCAAGCAAAACATTATTTTGGATTAAAAAAATGAATCTTATAATACATTATTTTTTAAATGATAATACTTACCCTTATTACATTATTTACCTTTGTTTCCCCTATTTACTTATTGAGATTATAAATTATTAAGCATTTATTTTTAATTCATAATGTATTTATTTTAATTTTTAATTCTAGATGCATTCAAACAACGATTTTTGTATATAGTAGATATCTAAATATACGAAAATGGTTTGATTAATATATGAAACTGTATGTGTAAGATAGAGTCGGGGCCATCTGTGTTTACGTGCTTAGTCAACGACTGAAGTATTTCGGTAAATGCATGTCTAAGCTAAATAAATTAACTTTGATGAATTTTATTTTCAATGAAAAGAAAAAGTTATTTAAGAAAAATAATCTGTCTTCGAAAATAAATAAGAAATATGAAATTATTTTATATTTAAAATGGATTCTAAAATAATTTTCAATATGAATACAGCGTAAAAATTAAATTCGCTTTATTAAAGTCATAATAATTTAGCTATAATATTAAACGAATTTAATTTTAAGAATTCTTGTTTATTTACGTTTCTGTAAAGTAATTTGCATCCAGCTC
>UELX01004239.1:0-18861 GCA_900480035.1 Eupelmus urozonus
TATTACTACACATTTGCTGTAGTTTTTTTACTACAGCATTTGTGTAGTATGAACTACAGAATTTTTTCGTAAGGGATTATTTTAAATTACCATGTTACGTTTGTGTTGTAGTTTTTCGCAAATTAAAAAGTGCATTTACATTAATTATTACATAGAAAACCGCTAAAAAATTACAAGCAGTAAATTTTTTTTTTTTTTTTAATAACGAAAAAGCCGTTACAGCAGGATTGCTTTTCTAGTACAAACTTTTTTTTTAACTTTTTCAGGTGCTACAATTAGTTTCTCCGAATCTCTATTAATTAATTTTTTATGCTAGATAGATATCAAACTGATGATAAAAACAAATATAGTTTTCCTTGATAAAGTTCAAACCAAAGGAAATTCCGGATGCAAATGCGACCAGTTTGTATGAAAAAGTTTGCATATGCAAATGACCTCGAAGAAAAATGAACAAAAAAAGTACTTATACATAAGGAATGTATGAACACCAAACGAAACAAGCTATTTTACGGCGAAGAAGACGCTGCGTCATTTGTAACAAAATTGCGTCTACTCAGAGTTTATACCAGCACAGCAATAAAAATCATATATGAGTCCAGTTTGAAAATGAGAGAATTGGAATTGATTGGATGTAATGGATTTGTCGAGTTCTAAGAAATTTCAAAATATTTTCCTATTAGGCTTTAATAAAAATGATTCATACTTTTTAGTAGACTAAATACAAGTTTTACTATCTGGAATAATTTTTTATTTTGTAAGTCATGGAAATATATTTATATTAAATAGCAGTTATCTATTTTAAGATTTCAACGTGATACGACTTATATACACAAAAGTTAAAACGATTCTTAATTTTGAAATAAAGTATATTCATTGAAGAAAAAAGTTAAAGTTGCTCCGACCCGCTGCCCGCAAATTAAAAAATTATTGTATAAAATTTGCATAAATTCTAGTGGAAATAGAAAGTGTATATAAATGTACAAAAAACAATCAAAAGTGTACACGTATACAATAAATCTTCTTCTACTTATACGATTAAATATAAAAAGATGCAAAAATATTTGAAAAGATACAAAAATGTCCGTATAGACATTTATAAAAAAAATAACAATTCACAGTCTCAATTATAACAATTATAAACATTTTTACACATTTGAGTACATTTTCTTTGTTCCACTACGGATATACGGATTTGCTGTTTATATAGAATAAAGATCGAATGTGCAACACTCATAAAACGTTGAAATCATTACGCAACAACATAGTTGAACACAACTTACTTTAGAACAATTGTAGCCAAAAATTATTATAATAAATTTTGAAAATTTTTTCAAGAAAAATCAAGCGTTAGCTGTACACTATAAAATACACACAGCGCTCTTTTGTCGAGGTGATGCACAGATTTGCATTGCATTGTCTGCATTTTTCTTTGCCGCGCGATAACAGTTGACGTCTGACGCAACACGCGTGATTATCGAGTATCGGTATCAGCTGCGAAAGTATGCAAGGAGGCAAAAATTATGCAGACACGCTTAAAAATATCAAACCAATGTCGAGCCACTTGATCAAAATGCTTTTTTTCGATCGAATAGATACATCGGTTATGCAATACACTAATTAGTTATAGTAGTGTTAATATGAATGGCATAAATATTTTGGCATGTGATTTTCCAAATCTTAGGATTTACTTGACTAAAATATGCGGTAAAACCCGAGGATATTTGTATTGTTTCTTATCATTAATAATCATGGCATAACATTGCATGTCTCAATACTTAATAATTCGTGTCAGTTTAAATCTGGTTCATCGCGTTTTACAAATTTATTACGCAGGGGGAAAATTGGATAGCCCCGGAAATTATAAGTACTTAAAGACAAGCAGAATGTTTTACTATGTTGAGATTATTAAGTGATAAGAAATAATAAAAATCTGCACGGGTTTTACCACGTTTAACAACAACAAAAAATATAAACATAAAAGTTAAAAATTTTAATTAATAAATATTATTCTCTTTAAAAATTTTTGAACAAGTTATTATATATAGTTTAATTATTTGATTTTATATTTCATTAGAATCAAATTCTAATTTGAATTTAGTTTTTCAAAAATTAGTGAGGACATTTCTAGACTGAATTATTCATATTTCATAACTATTTTTATACATATTAATGAAAAATTTGATCATTTAACAAAACATATAATGTATTTTATAAACATACTTCTTGTTTAAATTGTAATAATAATGTTTTAAGCTATAAATTAATTTTGAGGAAGCTGAGTGCCCATAAATTGATAGCAGTTTATGTTAATGTATAAATTATTATTTTAATTAGTAAAAGCTTCGTAACAATTTACGAGTCCGTATATTGAAATAATTTATTAAGACAAACATTATTCTTTTTTTTTCTAAACATGATTTTTAAAACAAAAAAATAATCCTTTTTCCGTTATTAAATAAAATTATTTGATTGACGATTTCTCTTCGCCAGCAAGCGAACCATAATCCAAGTGTCTCTACCCCTTTCCCTCAACAAGCTCAAATCAACATCACATAACAGTGCGAGTAACTATAGAATAACCGGCAAGATTTTTTTGGAGAACCCTTACTCAAAAACTAAAAATCGGACCCTTCGCTTTCTACAGGGCAGGTACGCAGGTAGCCAAGCATGCGCATAAAGAGACAAAGAACCAAGTTTCGTATCACTGGCCGATGTCATGGCAACGAGAAGAGCAGCTTGGCTACGCACAGCTCCCCTATATATACAGCGCGCGCCGCTTCCCCATACTACAGTGCGCACCTGCGCAGAGCTCAACAGTGCGTGCGCGTGGAGCCAGTCGGGCTGTGCGCTGTTCCTTGCTCCTCCGGCACTTACAGCTCACTCGACGTTTTTATTTTCTCGTGATGTAATTATGCGCGCGCGTCTCGTGTTGTGTTCTGTTCTTTATTTCTTTCAACAAGTGTTGCCTCTCTGGAGATGTAGCCTCGAGAAGATTGCGATTGCTCATACTTTGATCACCAGCCGTGAAACTTTGTGAAGACTGTTTTACGTTACGCTGAGTGAAAAATTAGTGGGATTCGCGACAATGAAAATACACGCCGGCTATTTTCATGGTAATTGACAGGCGATGCTTGATTGATGCAATTTTACCGTTACCTAAGATTCTGAAGTCGAGAACGGAAGTACAAAAGAATTTGCTGGCTCATCCGTGGGTGTTCTTTCAAGCACTGTCAGACTCTTACACATGATGATGTCACTATATGGTTTTTGGATTTGTTTCTAAAAAGTATCTCGCGGGTCATTCGCGATTGTTATCGGAGTCTGCTCGGTAGTTATCTAAAATTATAACAAACGCTTATCACTGAACTTCCAGTTAGAACTTTGTATAATTACTTTAGAACGGATCGTATATCACAGCTGACCTTGGCAGAGAATGTTTTTTATGCGAGTTTGAGATTAAAGTGAACTTGCGATCTTTCAAGTATAGCATCGTGTTTTTATGTTAATAACTTGATTCGTAAAATAGATTTAATTTATGAAAACATGTTAATATAATTAAATATATAGATTGCATGAATTTGTTTAAATGTCCAAAGGACCAATGCCATTCATATTATTTATCAGTTTTAATCTAAACGCTATCCACACAACTCTACTATACGCATACATAATAAATCAGACTTCCTATTCAAATTCTTACTTTCCGTTCTCTGAATCACAGCCACGCGAAATCCATAAAACAAGCCGGACTCCGCGCCGGCAGTAGTCGTCGACCTCGGTCAGCCTTGAGAGAGAGCCGCTAGCCACCTATATATACAGCGGCGCCTAAATTAACTGCCGACTCTACTCTGCATGCGCTCACACATCTCTTATGCACCTCCAACATCGTCTACATATGCACAACTAGAAAAAGAAGCGAACACTCACGTGAGCATATTCGTAAACATACAGTGCAGCACGCGCTCTCCGTGGGGGCGTCGCTCGCAAGGATCTCGTGCGTCTGCGATGCACACACGCGCACGCTCTATAGTATAGTACACACGTCTCTGAATTTCACTTGGGCGAGCGTGCGCGGAACAGTAGCGGCCGAGCTTCGGGCTCGCGCGGTCATGACGCCGCCGGCTGCTGGCACTCCTGTGATCATGCCGCCCAAGTCCTACCCTAGAGTGTGCCGGTACCTCTGACACCTGTATACAGTTTGTGCATTGCTAGGATATCGATCCATCGAGTGCAGTGATTAAGGGGAAAATGGACGCGAGCAAGAAGCACGAGTGCCCGAGCCCCAAGCTCTCGGCCAACGTGTTCAGCAAGATTCTGTTCTGGTGAGTGTGAGATGGTTTTTTTGGCGTTACTCTGCTGGGGTTCGTCCGAGAGGATTGTTTATTAGAAATTTAAGCCGGGATAGTGGACTTTGTGGATTCGAAATTTCGAATGATGGATTTTCGTTAAAAAGCGTAAATTTTGACCTTAGAATGTTTGGGAGTTTGGTTTGTCGAAGGATAAACACTAGCCGGAATCCACTCGATTTTAGTGACATAACGAGTGAATCGCGCCTGCAGGTGCGGCAACTTTTGTGTAAGGCCGGGCTCGAAACGCCCAATTAACCCTATTATGTTATTTTTTTCGTTAACTGGGACAATGTAGCCTACACGAGCTCGTAAACTTATTTGTTGACTTACGTAAGAGATTTAAATTGCGCAAGTGATCTTCAGCGGCGCTACTTCGTTGCTCCACTGATTGTAGCGGCGCGAGCCTTTTTATTTTTGATCGAGCTCTAGATGCGCGTTGCACGAGGTCTTGCCGCGATGACTTGCGTTTATCAGGATCTTTAATGTCTAGTCTTAGAGTGTTTATCGCGTGCGGAAGGATAGGAAATGATGATTTGATTTTTTCTTTTCTTGCTCCTTTAGCTGGCTTAATCCGCTGTTCTGGTACGGAAGGAAGCACGACCTCGAGCCGAAAGACCTTCACAATGCCTTGCCCGACGATCTCAGCGAGCCGCTCGGTAACAGGCTGGAGAGGTGAGAATTTGCCGTTGCTGTAAATTTACAGCCGATTTAGTTTACACGCTGATTAAGGGGGATTTTTTTTTATAATCGCAGTAATTCATGGTATGAACGTGCTGAAACATGTAAATTGTTGATAATAAATCTTAATAAAATGATAAAAACGTAACTGGGGAATATTAATTTTTATATTCAAGACTGTACTTACAAATTTGCTTCATATGGATAGGTTCATCGTTTATATGTTGAGATATACTCACTCAAAGTGCATTAGTTTTATATAGATCTCGATACTGTAATGTAAAAAGTACAGAAGAGAACGTTAAAAGAGTTCACTTAGAAAATACCTGCCATCGATCTTTGCTGCTGGTTAGTTTGATTGGATACCACGAATTTAATTTATTTTTTTATCAGTTATATTTGAGATTTGTTTATCAAAACTATAAAAAAATGCAAGCGCTCGTGACGCGAACGATTTACTAGTCTACCTTAAAATCTAGCAGTATATTCCAGCTACCTTCATATATTGATATCTAAAAACATACCCCGAAGTTTAAATCGAATCCGTGATCTTGAATTCTATAAAACTTTCCGATAGTAAGAAACATTTTTTGAGAAATATGGAAAAATGTTATTTTTATGCGTGAAATAAGACCTATTTTATTCCTAAATTCGAAAAAAAAACAATATTTCGAGCGATTTATAATTTACCGTTAAAATAGCAAAGTCATAAAAATTCATTCTAAAGTGATAAAAAAAAGTTTTGTTATGCACCGCCGTTTTTTAATTATATTTTAATTTAATTCAAAAACTTATTACCGTGTCATATAAAAAGAACAAAATAATAAATTTTTATCATAACTCAGGAAATGATCGATTTTTTTATAGATTTTACTATTTTATGTTTTACCCTAAAAATCCATAGTTTTCTCAGTTAAGGTATTAAAATTTTTCTTCTAGATTTACTATATATTTTAAAGTAGAATGTAGAAAGCAACACAATTTTTTATATTGTAGTATTACAAGTTTTACCGTATCTATTATATTTTAAATTATCTAGAATAAATTATATAGCGGCATTAATTAACATAATTTAATTATTTTATTTCCTCATAAAATTTAACTGTAAAACATTACTTCTACAAAATGGCCAATATAGGGGAAAATAGGACTAAGTTTTATATTTTTAGGGTTCGATTTTTTTTTTAAATTCTTTTATAGAAATAGAATAATAGTAAATTTCGATAACAGTATGAGAAGTGATGTTTTCGCCAGAACGAAGTGAGGAAGAAAATCACCTACTCGCACATGTATGGATATAGAGCCGTATTTTTTATGACATGCACAAGGCGAGATTTTGCATACGCTTTTTTATTTAAGCGTGCTCAAAGTATAGAAAAATTTTAAAAATAAAAGCTTTTTTGTTTATTAAAAGTTTTTCCTAGAAAACCTTCGAATACGCCAGATAATGTTGCACAATCTTTGAAACAAACAATTTTAGACATAAAAAAAATGGAAAACTTATTTTGTTTAGTTTTGAATGTTTCATACATTTGTATGAATAAATTTAAAGATAAATTTTTCATTCGGTATGGTACTGTAACTACTGTTTGGCAGAATGGATTTTTTTTTTTTAACAAGTCATGGTTATTTAATCTTTAAAAGTTTTGAAAATTTTGAAAAAATAAAACAAAAGTAGTAAAAAATATTAATGTAAATTTGTATTGGTATGATACAACTATAAAGCCCTCAATTTTCCAACCCTTTCTTGTGCATACAAAAGGGCCTCTGCATACTGTTGTTAAAAAAAGCACAGTGTTTAACAAGGGAGGAAGTAGCATTGTCAGCTTCGGATGATATTTTGAGCAGTCGTGTCCGTCTTAGGCGCCTTTGGCGCCCTCCACTCTCACTCCTGCTCAAAAATCATCCTCGCTTGAAAAATTCAATTTTCCACCCTAGTTGAACAATATACTATTAATTTTTTCATGCATAAATTTGTTTTAAACATCTTAAAATAACGTAAGTAAATTGAAAAAGTAATTTATATTAAAACTAACTTGGGGAGTGTCACAGCTTCGGGCTTAGATCCTCATGAAACTGTAGGATTCGTTTTTAGACACCATGGTGTCTAATACATTGCAATGCACTTATTAACTATAAAATTTAAAATTCTGCAGGTTGGAATTTATATGATTTTCGGTACACTTATATTGCTCAACTATAAATAAGCATTACTTTGGTTATAAATACTAATTTTTTATTCTGACAATGGAAAATTGAAGCATGATTTTTCTACTTTGATTATAGTTATTTGAAACTGGTTTAGAAATTTTTACACAAAATTAATCTTATTTCAAGAAGAAGCTATTTTTCACATTTTCCTTAAAGTAAGATTATAAACGTCCTTAACTTGAGTTTTCCGAAGCATATGACTGCGGGTCAGGTTTGCAAATAATTAACTAAAATCGAGGAATTGATTCCAAATAAGTAATAATTAAAATTTTAATCTTTGATTCTTGAGATCTTTAAATAATAATTTAGTTTTTTAGTTATTAATTATTTCATAATTTGAAATAGATAATTTAATTTTTAATTATAAACCTAAAAAGTTAAAGATTAAAATTTTAATTATTATTTATTTGGAATTAATTCCTCGAATTTAATTAATTATTTACAACTCTGCTGCGGCTTTGGTCATTTATTGCCTAAAAACATATCCAAAAGTTTCATTAAGATCCGAGACCCGAAAGTGAGACAATCGCCCGGTAAGAAAAACTGCTATAAGCAGCACTTAATAATTGTTAAAGAGCCGATTATTATCTGACTGCGATAAAAATCTAAATCTTTTTCTCATCATTATAATTAATTGAATGTAATTAAATATTGGCTTTGATGTTCTGCACAAAGCCAATTATAACATAAAAAGTAATAATAAAAAAAAATTATTAAAAGTTTATTTAGTATATTTAAGATTTGTCAAATTTAGAACATCATTAGAAAACTAAAAAAAAGTGAAGAATTATCAACCTCAAGTTTGTACCGAATACTACGTTTTTTCTGACACATAATATAGTATGACATTATAATATCATACAAATAAAATAGTATATTCTATTGTATAAGTATATTAAATACTTATATATCTTATGCCGTCATACTGTAGACATACCAAGTTTAAAAATTTTCCAGCTCTTTTTATGATATTATACTTCAAAATTTTTTTTAATTCATATCGTACAATAGTATACATATAATACATTTCAGATTTAAAATTATGATTCTAGATTTTGGAAACGTGAAGTGGACAATCATGCGAAGACCAAAAAAAAGCCTAGTTTATTTAGAGCCATACGAAAAACTTTCGGATGGTCGTACTTTCAGTATGCTGCGCATATTTTATTCTTAACCATAGTTATAAGGTAATAATTGATAAATTTAAATAAAATAATATAATATTTATTATGCGACAATAATACAGTTAACCAATTAAACACAAATACATTTTTACTGGCAAAAATTTATTTTAGAAACCCATAACTAGTAAACCACTTTAAATGTATATGTAGATTTATTAAAAATCTTTATAAATTTACAAAATATTTTCAAAAAATTTGCATAAATTCTTTTTAATAAAGTTTCACATCAATCTATAAATCTTTATTCCAATCATATTTTTGTACATACATTATAAAAAATTTACACTAAATGTATAGATTACTTGTACATAAATAATAAGTTCCTCATTATCTTGAAAATCATTAATTTATTGATAAAGAAGACTGTCTACAAATATACTACAAATAAAAATTGCAATAATCTCTTACAACCTAACATTTTATGCTTTCCATTAGACATTTTATAAAAAGTGAAACTTTCAAATTCCCAATAAAAAAATTGATATGTTTTGATATGAACATTACTATGATAGTTACTATGATACTATGAACTTTAATATGATATAACATTACATACGATATGAAATATGTATCATACAAATACATATATTTATTACCTACATTTTTCTTCATAAAAATGAAGTAATAAACTTGATCAACTAGATTATTTGTATTAACGCTTTTATTTTTCTAACAGTCATAAAAATATTTTACAAAATAACTATTATTTATTTTATATTATTAACTGCGAACATGTCAAAAAAAATTCTATAAAATTTTAAAATTTATTTAAATACCGCTAAAAACAATTGAAACTTAGATTATTAAATTTATTTTTAACATTTTTTGATCTATTATGTTTAGAAATTAAAAAATTGCTGCTCAAAAACTACATTAATCATTCTTTATTATATTTTTATAGAGTAGTACAACCATTGACCTTAGGTCTCTTAATTTTCCATTTTGATCCGTGTTCAAAAACTACGACGTCTGATGCTTATCTCCTTGCATCTGGTGTCATTGTGATGGCCATTTTACAAGCAATTATTGGACATCATTCGAATTTAGGACAGCTGGAAATCGGTATGCGTCTAAGGATTGCCTGTTCATCATTAATTTATAGAAAAGTATATAAATCTTTATTTATTTTAATTCACATATAATTTTTAAACTAGACAAAAAAACTTGGTATTTATTTGGAAGATTTAATTAATCTTTCACTGATACTACCAAATTTTTTAAAAATATAATAGAATCACAATTAATATATGTCATAAAGATTTTATTAATAAAATACTAAACTCACAATCCATACAAGTTTTTTTTTTTTTTTTTTTAAATTAAAAATTTACCTAGGTATTACTAAACACCAAGACAAAACTAAACTAACAAAATAAGTATAAAATCCATAGAAAGCACATCTGGATATCTAAATATCAATCAAATTTCTCGTACTTTTATAACTAAAAGCTGTGTATTATATTTATTTATTTTTCTTTTTCAAATTAAAAAAATTAAAAAATCATATACTTAAATTATATTACTTAAAAGATTTTGTTCTGGACAGATTACTAAAAATAAATGTATGATAAGAAAATATTACAAATACTCTTTTTTTTAGTAAATCTTAAATCAACCAAATATTTTTCTTTTAGTAAATATTTTGATTTAAGGATTTTAAATATTGTGAAAAATTTCAAAAAATTTGCTCAGATTTGTCATTATATTCATTATATTCTGTCAATGTCAATAAAATTAAAAAGTAGTGTAATACTAAGTATTCAGTTAAAATTCAGTTATGAAATAAATTCTCAATTGTGAATTTGAAATAAAGTCTCAAAACTGTTTTATTTAACTACTAAAAGCACTTAATATTAAGCCAACTTGATCTATTATCAATAAATGAATTTGCAACTTTCAGATCACCAGATTATCCTGTTCTGCTGCGGGTCAAGCTACCGGAGGTCTGATAATTAATTTATTATCGAATGATGTGGCTAGGTTCGAGCAGCTTTTTATGTTTCTACATTACATATGGGTGATGCCCTTACAAGGAGCTGTGATAGCTTACTTAATCTGGAGGCACGTCGGCGTCGCCTCGCTTGCCGGTGTTTTCTTAATGACCCTTCAGACGATTCCGGTGCAAGGTTTGTTGAACTCTACTTTTTTTTATTTATTTATGAATATTTTTATAAATATAAATTACATATAATTTTGTAATATTAAATTTGTGAATTTAATCCTTTTTCCAGCCTACTGTGGTAAAATCACATCGATGCTACGCTCAAAAGTTGCTAACAGGACCGACCAAAGGGTTCTACTTATGAGCGAAATAATTCATGGCATACGGGTGATTAAAATGTATACTTGGGAGAAACCCTTTGAACAGCTTGTATCATTTACTAGAAAGTATGACAATATATATATTTTTTTTAAAATAAAAAGTTTCTCAAAAAATTAACTTTTTTTTCGTATTGCAGACTCGAAGTTGACGTTTTAGCTATCACATCATACTTAAGAGGCGTCAATTTGGCTTCCTTTGTGTTCACTGAGCGCACAACATTATACTTTACGATTGTCGCTTACGTACTTCAGGGATATCCGATCGCAGCGGATAAAGTCTTCACAATGGCGCAGTACTTCAATATTTTGCAACTAACAATGGCTATTTTGTATCCCAGAGCTGTCGGCTGCGCTGCAGAAGCAAACATTTCGATAAAACGAATAGAGGTAATTATAAATTTTATAAAATAATTTTATTTTAATTTTTATAAATTATATTTATATCAAAATTCTGCATTTTCCAGAAATTTTTACTTCTTGAAGAAGTTGAACCAATAACTAAAACACTGGTGCCTAATAATGACAATACAAGTATTTATATTAAGAATGTAGATGCTTCATGGACTCAGAAATCTATAGCAAATACTTTACATGATATTAACATTACTGTGCCTCAACAAAAATTGTTCGCAATTGTTGGACCTGTGGGCGCTGGAAAGGTACATTGGAAATTATTTATATTAATTGAAAATAATCAAAAAAATGCTTGAAATCTTTGAGATGTGCAAAGCATGTGTAATAACAAAGTTTTTATACAGTAAAACAAGATTTGTGAATTTTTAATTTAATAAAAACATTTTTTAGAGTTCTATTCTAAAACTGATTCTTGGCGAACTTCGCGCCTTAAACGGTCAGGTTTCTGTACAAGGAAGTGTATCTTATGCAAGCCAGGAACCATGGTTATTCACCGGCTCGGTGCGGAACAATATTCTGTTTGGTGAACCTTACGATGAAGCTAAATACAAGAGGGTAACAAAAGCCTGTGCATTACTCAAGGATTTTGAACAACTTCCTCATGGAGACAAGACTCAGGTCGGCGAGAGGGGAACGAGTCTTAGTGGTGGCCAGTGCGCAAGAGTTAATTTGGCAAGGTAATATTTATAAATTTCCTTAACGTTATATGATTAATACCTTAGCGCAAACTTAAAGCCCTAGAAACTACTAGTAGCTGCTTATAACGTCATATAGTAGCAAATTACTGTCGAAATTTAGACACCAATAGCAGCTATTAGTAGCTATTAGAGTCTGCTAACTGTTATTAGCAGTTACTAAGAGTAACCAATATAGTAGTAACCACCCAGTAACCGAGAGTGGATAAATTCTTCTTCAATATTTATAAATTAAAAATTAATTAACTTATATTAGATGAAGTTGTAATTATTATGACTAACTGTATTTAAATATACAAAATAAATTTAAAAAGAACTCCAATATGAAATAAATTAATTTAAATCATCAATTACACTTACTTTACACTTATACAACTAAAAAATATCTTTTTAACTTTTACAGAGCAGTTTATAGGGATGCTGATATATATCTGTTAGATGATCCACTTTCAGCTGTAGATGCTCACGTTGGTAAAAGCTTATTCGATGATTGCATCAACGGATTATTGAAGGACAAAACTCGAATCCTTGTAACACATCAAGTGCAGTATTTGAAAAAAGTCGATTCAATCATACTAGTTACCAATGTAAGAACGAAAATACGTTGAGATCAAATAAATTCAATTCGTTCAGAAAATATTAATATAAATTAAAATATTTTTAGGGAAGGGTGCAGTTTCAAGGTTCCTTCTCTGACTTCAATAATGACGAAAAGTATCTGCGACATTTGCCGTCAGACGAAGAAACATCGAAGCCGTCTACAGATGAATCCGATCCAAATTCTAGTGCTCAGGTATCGCTAGTTTCCAATCCAAATACCGATGAAGACGAAGAGGACGAACCTGAAGAGACCGAAGAATTAATGGCCAAAGGCAATGTTTCCAAATCACTTTACTGGAAGTACTTTAGAGCCGGTGGCTCGTACCTAATGCTATTCGCCGTGGTATTATGTTTTATTTTAGCTCAGTTGTCAACTAGTGGCTGTGATTACTGGATTGGATATTGGTAAATTATTTAAAAATATACTCAAGATATTTTCTTTAACAAAGTAACATTATTCAATTTTGTTTAAAGGACAAGACAGGAAGAATTACGATTAAGGAGATTTAGAGAATTTACAAATTCTTCTGATTGTTTACAATCAGCGGAGGGTATAAATTCGACATTATATGAGATGTCCAAACCGCCAACATATGTCGAACTCGATACGGCCTTATATGTATATACTGTCTTAATAATAGGTAGTATTGTATTATCTACGGCCAAGAATGTTTTCTTTTACAAAGTCTGTATGAACGCAAGCAAGAATCTTCACAACAGCATGTTTGCAAGTCTGCTGAGGGCACCCATGAGATTTTTTGATATCAATCCTTCTGGTATGATATTGAAATTTTTAATAGCTTGACATTTACATTAAAACTTTTTAAATTATTTTTATTAAGAACTAAAATGTAGTTATAAAATATAAAAGAGTATTATAATCTTTATATAATTTTATATTTATTATACATTTTTAATTGACACTTAAACTAAGCTAAAAGTTAATAGCTAAAGAGTTAATATAATTAATATAATCGTAAATTTATTAAAATACATTTTCTTATTTTTCTTCTGCTAGGTCGGATCCTAAATAGATTCTCGAAAGATACAGGCGCAGTGGATGAAACCTTACCAATGGCTATGCTTGAGGCTCTTCAAATATTTTCAGTAATGGTTGGAATATTGATGCAAGTATTTTTAATCAACTGGTGGTCAGTTTTTCCTATGCTGGTCATGGGATTCCTCTATTTACAAATAAAAAATATTTATTTAGCAACTGCTCAGGATATTAAAAGACTAGAAGGAAATGGTTGGCATTTTTTTTTAACATTACAGTTAAGTTAAAATCAAGCATAAAAAATTTACAATAACTCTTACAGCTAAAAGCCCGGTTTTTTCACATGCCAATTCCTCTCTCTCCGGGATTCTGACTATTCGTTCTTGTCGAGCCCAAAAAATGGTCTGTCGCGAGTTCGACGAACACCAAGACGTTCACACAGCAGCTTACTTTTTGATCCTGGCGACTTCGACTGCATTCGGATTTTGGCTCGACATAGTCTCAATTGCCTTTGTGGCTTTCGTCACTTATAGCTTCATCGTCGTCGATAGCAGCGACTTCTTCTCAAGTGCGGACGGCTCGAAACCCTTTGCGGGTAACGTAGGTCTGGCTATTTCACAATCGCTGATCCTATGTGGCATGTTGCAGTATGGTATGAGACAGACTGCGGAAATGGTGGCGCAAATGACGAGCGTTGAGAGGATGTTCCAGTTCACGGAGCTCGAGCAGGAAGGACCGTTCGAGAGTGATCCTGGTCAGAAGCCGAAGAAAGAGTGGCCAGATAAGGGGAAGATAGAGTTTAAACAGCTGTACCTGAAATATTCAGACGAGGGTGAACCCGTCTTGAAAAATCTCAATTTCGTCGTGGAACCTGGAATGAAGGTAATATACATTATAGGAATATATATTCTATGTCTTTTTGATATTTTTAAGCAAAACTATCACACGCTTTTTTCTTAAAGATCGGAATTGTCGGACGAACGGGAGCAGGAAAGTCTTCTTTAATATCCGCCTTATACAGACTTTCAAAAATTGAGGGCTCTCTGCTGATAGACGGCATAGACTCTAAAAAGATTGGTCTTCAAGACTTACGCAACAAGATCTCCATAATTCCTCAAGAACCAATGTTGTTTTCATCATCACTGCGTGACAATCTCGATCCCTTCCATGAATTCGATGACGCGTCGCTCTGGACTGCCTTGCAAGAGGTTGAACTCAACAAAAGTTTCAATTCTTTGGACCATTCCATCAATCGCGGTGGTGGTAATCTCAGTGCCGGGCAACGTCAGTTGTTATGTCTAGCTCGAGCCATTATAAAGAGAAACAAGATTCTTGTTTTGGACGAGGCTACGGCTAATGTCGATCCAAATACTGACTCTTTAATTCAAAAGACCATTAGGATAAAGTTCAAGGACTGCACAGTGTTAACTATTGCTCACAGGTTGAATACAATAATGGACAGCGATAAGGTCCTCGTAATGGATCATGGAGAAGCGATTGAATACAATCATCCACATAAGTTACTACAACAGAACGATGGACACTTTTCACAAATGGTACAGCAAACCGGTAATGCCATGGCGCAACATCTAAGAATGATTGCTGAACAAGTAAGTTATCTTCATTTGTTTGATTCTATTTGGGACATCAATTTTTAATTTTTTCTTTTCGTAGTTTCTTTAATTTCAAATGCTATAGAGAAATTAAAGTAAATATTTCAAATAAAAATTAGCATTAATATTGTTTGATAAGTATACATTTAAACAATTTAAAAATTTATATTACTTATTCTAAAGTATTCTAAAACTATTTGTAACAAATACTTGCTCGGTTATTCATAGTAATAAAGTTTGTCGAATATAAATGACGATTTATAAAATCTCAAATAGTTGATATTAAAAAAGATTAATGAGACAATAAAAATGAAAAAATTTTAAATGAATTTAATTTTTTTGTTTTAGGCTTTCAACCAAGACTTAGCAGTGACCACTACCGATTCAGTCCCTGATGACCAAATAAATAGTAGCGTTTAGTATAAAGTTAATCATAGACTAATGTTAGTTCAACTTTTAAAGAAGTATATGTAATATATTTTTTTTATAATTTTTTAATACTCGAAACGAAATATGCCTTAATTTTACTAATTCACTTAATAACGAGATCTAAAATATTTATATGTACTTATAAGATTTACATGTATCTTAAGGTATACGTCCTCAAATCCTCATGAAGGAAAAAGCCTTTTTGATCTGAGTATTATATTATAGAGTTGTATAGTTGGTTAAATAACTTTAAAGCACGTTATTCAGTTGAAAAATTCAATAGAAGATATTGAATATTTTTAAAATTATTTTATAAAAAGAAATATAATGCTTTACGCAAATTTATTTCACAATGTAAATAGATGAAACCAACTGTTACTTACTTCCGTGCCTGTTTTTTAGAATACATGGAAAACCAAACCGCATGTCATTTATGTATGCCAGATGTACTTTATGTATACAAATATTTTTAATATATGCAATCCTGTGATAAATTTAAGTTTATTTTATTATTTATTTTTTCAAAATTTCTATATTTTATACCCGCCCTAATAGAAATATAATTGTAAAAAATTGTAAGAAATTGTATGGTTTTGTAAGTTTCTGTAAGTTTCTGTAACTTTCGCATCGATTTCGGACACTTCTTACAAAAAGTTACTAAAACTTACAGAAACTTACAGAAAGTTATAAAAAGTTACAGAAATTTACAAAAACGTACAGTTTCTTTCAGAATCTTCCGAAGACGTATACTTTCTTACGAATCTTAACGATTGTAATTTTGTTACCCGAACAATATTTTACACATTTTTACAAAAACTTACAGGGACATATAAAAATTTACAAAAACTTACAGAAAGTTATACAAAAACTTGCGAAAATTTACATTTTTTATAAAAACATACTTTATATACAGTACTATTCTATACAGTTTCTTACATTTACTATTTTGTTGCATATAATTAAAATTATTAAACAACTTTTGCAATTATAAGAAATTATAAGATATTGTAAGGAATTCTAAGTTTCTATACATTTTTGTGTGTTTTTGTAAGAAATCATAAATATTACAAAAGCTTACAGAAACTTACAAAAACTTACGAATTCTTACAGAAACTTATAAAAATCTACAGAAACTTATTGAATACAATTATTGTAAATTTTTGAATTTTTGAATTTTAAGAAATTGTAAGTTTTTGTAAAAAGTGTCCAAAATTGATCCAAAAATTACAGAAACTTACAATTTCTTACAATTATATTTCCATTAGGGCGTAAACCCCGAAAACCCCTTATTGAGATAAAAGTGATTGCATTTTTGCATATTTTACTTCAAAATGGTCCAACTTAGCGATTCTAGAATGTAGATTATTGAAACTGTAATTCTAAACGTTAAAAAAACATGATAAGTAAAATCTCAAAAAGTTTCTAAAGTAGTTGTAAAATCGTTTTATTAACGTTTAAAAAACGTTGAAGATATCCGATTATCACAAATGAGATCCAACAGTCGGAATTAGAAATTTATTGTTCTCTTGCTTATAAAAACTGAATGCTGGCTCACAGCCTCTGAATACTTCTTAAAAAAAATATATTTTTTCAATTCATTTGGTTTGAATGTAGTTGCTGTTCAGATTTTCTTCTATTTAATATTTTATAAAATAAATATTTGAACACTAATATAAATGGTAAATGAGCATAAATGTACAAATAGGTATCAAAAGGTACAAAAATGTATAGAGGTATTCATTTCTGTCATAATTGAGTACGTTTGCATTTATATTTGTAGATTTTTCTATATTTTTGTGCATTTATGTACTATATGTATACGTATAAGCGCTAGTGTTAATTACAACCGCTAGCTAGCAAAAGGTATTGTTTGACAAAAATGAAGCCATTAGAGTATAAAGAGAGCAACGAAACCCTGTATAAAAAATTTATAAATTTCAAAGTCCTGTCCGGAAAATAAGAATTGTTAGAAACTCTTTTTTTCGTTTTTGAATATTCTAAGCCGACTTAGCTTATCAAAAAATAACATTTTACCAATATCGATTTTTGATTTTCGCAATTTAGCATATAATAAAAAAAATAATCATTTATTGTATTTCAATAATTCTATATAATACAAAATAATTTTTAAAAATAATAACAAACTTTTCTCCTTCAATTCTTTTTTACGTTTATCGCGTAATGTGCGTACTCAATTTATTCGTGCCATCTCTTATGAGAAAATTTTTTCTTCGGACAGATTTTAGTATCGTTCATCATTATTAATAAAATCACTGATCAAAGCTATAAGCGGAAACAAATTAATACTATTATTACAATAATTCAATCACTATAATGTCGTATGAAAGAAAAACATGAACCTTACTCACTTAAAAATAATTTCAGTTTATAATTGGCAAATACAGTTTGACCGGAGTTCTGTTAGGAATCGAATCTCTAACTTTCATGTGCAGTAAGCAAATATCGCTTAATTTTTTGTTCCAAAAAAGAAGAGCTATCTTCTTACAAATTTAGATAAACCTTTTCTCCAACTCTGATACCTTTACCTAAGTGTACCTAAGAATCAAAAATAATGATTAAATAAACCTTTTTACATGAAATATGAAAACTATAAATTAAAGTTATATTACCGTATCCTCAACAATTTGATATCGCTTGTTATGATCAGGAGCCACCAGTACATGAAATAAAATATTGTGTAAAAAGTCATGTATTTAAAGTTGAGGTTCTTTAGAACAGTATTAGAGATGGAATTGTTGCTTGAAGCGCTTTTGTTTATGATAGATTTAAAATCTTAAAGAAGTTGTGAAATGCTTGATATCATCAATATTGCAATTTATAAAAGCATTTATTATACCACACTCAACCGAAAATCCCACTTTTTGCCCCAAGGCGAAAGTAGTATATATTATAGGAAGTGGAAGTTGATCTTTAATGAGCCAAGACGTTATTTGTAAGTTTTTATTACTAAACCATGTCGACGTTTCGAAGGTTTTACTGCCTTCCTTTTCAAGACTAACTAGGAGAGTGTCAGGGATCAGGATCACGGATTTTGCTCAAACTTTAGGATACGGTTTCAGATTTTGAAATATGAAGAAAACCGAAATTTCAGACCCTAACGCTTTAGAAAACTAAAGTTATTCTAATTTTTAGTTTTATTTTAAGGAAATATTGATACAAACACTATTTTTCAAACCTTTTTCATTTAACCTAGAAAAAACTTGTACGTATCTGTAACTACATAAAATTAAACTAGAAAAGACAAGCTTTCATTTGCTTTTTATAGAATTAAAATATTCTACGTCACTCAAAAATTATAGTAGTTCAAAGTGCAACAACAAAAATGTACTAAAACTATAATTCTAATTT
>UELX01004240.1:0-18849 GCA_900480035.1 Eupelmus urozonus
TGTCAAAGTTATGAAACTTTTAAGTTTCACTAATTTTCGTTTAGGTATGGCGAAAGTGATTGATGGGCAGTGTATATGTGTGTGTAAAGTATCTCATTCTGATTTGAGAGTGATAGTCACTCAAGGGAATTATTATTATTATTGTCGTACCTGCAGCTAAAGCAGTTTCTTTTTTCTGATAGACACTATCACTTTCTTGATTAAGTTTAGAGAACGATTCATGTGCATTATCTTTCGAACTGGCAACATTAGTTATATCAGTCTTTACTTCTTGATCGCAACTATTTGCTTCTATGACAGTCATTGCCGATGATGTAGATATAATGCTTTCTTGATTGTCCAACAAATCAATAGGATTCGTTGGTGTTAAAGTATCAGTATTTTGTGTTGAAGTGGAGGAACGTCTTGAAGCTTCAGCTGATTCTGTATTTGGAGGTTGTTGAGCTTCAGCTGCTGCTGGAGCAACTTGTTTATCCGTGAAAGAAGCATTTGTGATATGAGAAATGATTTGATCAATAGGTATCATTTTAGTTGGTGTTGAGGTGTTCGAAGTTTCGTCTCTCTGTAAAAAAAATTATAAGAATAATGATTTTTTGAATAAAAAATCATTTATTTAGACTACACAAAACTTTGAATTAACAAGCAAATTCAAAAACATATTTAATATAAATAACTTTTTATAGTACTTTTCTATTGCACATAGTACACACTATAATTACAGACATAAGCAAACCTTTCACAGTATGATTTTTTTTAATACATATTTTTCACAGACGCAAATTTTCAGTTCTACAAAAATAACAATTTTAGATAAATATTTTAGTATAAATATCGGTTTTGTCACAATGAAAATGAATAGAATAAAAAATCATACTAGTTAGGTTCATAGTTCAGTGTTTATGCTTAATGCAAACCACAAATAAATATCGAAAAAAAAAATAATCTTCTTAATTTAATTGATGAATGGACTTTGTAAAGCCACTTTGGTACAAATAAAAATATTTTAAATTAAAAATGTTAAATTATAAAACGAAAAATCATGCACACAACATTTTTAAGATGTCATTTGGTTCATCTTTGACTGCTTCAAAATTGCTGAAACAAATTAAGTTTCTTATATCTAAATAATCAAACACTAACGTCCAACTGCGGCCTGTAAAGTGATTAAAATATTTCACAAATCAGACACTGAAAATACACAAAAGTAAAAACATGAGATGTATGGAAATGAAATTCTTTTTTTGTTACCAATGACGATTTTATAAAGAAAATAAAGCCGATGGTCCAATCGACATAAGAAACATAAGATAAAAATGTAAATAAGAAAGTAATATTTTTTGAAAAAGTGATTAGAGAAAGAGAGGAAAGGAATGAACTCACCGAACGGTGCCTACGATGAACTTTGTACGAAGAACGGTGGCTGCTTTGCCGAGTTAGCGAGCCATGTCTCACCTGCTGCGTCCAAAATCACACACACCAAATGTATATACCATTTTCATTTTTTTTTTATTTACCAAATTGTAGATTTATTTGCTTTCTAAATGCAGGAATGCATTACCAAAACTTTCATAGTTCTCGGGTTTTGGTAAAAAATAAAATTCAGTTCGCAATATAATCATTTCAGAAAATAGCAAAGGTTTACCTTTGATGTGTCTAAACTGTGATCACGTTCTCGGGGTCGACGACTTGTCACTGGACTACCACCAGCTGATTGATCGGGAGGTCCATGGGCAACTAGCGGTAAATTTAAAGTCGGATCCAGCCGAAGTTGTCTTACAATGTCTTCTATCAAGTCAATAAAAGTATCACGCTGAGATTGAGGCAAAAGATTTTCCGCCACCTTTTATAAAAACATTAAAATAGATTTTAAATTGATTATTAATTTGAGGCAAGATAAAAGGTAACGAAGTAGAATTACCAAATTATTTGCTATATCAATCGGAACCATTTCATCTCGGTCAAATTTAAACGTAACAGTTTTTTGTTTACTAGTATCTAATTGACATTCTACTGATACAGCCTGTCCTTCGACTTTACTAACTGAAAGTACTGTTAATTTAATTCCTGGTTTCTTCCGTTTTGTACCTGTTCTTTTTATTTTACTTTTCTCTGTTGTTGTCGAAGTAGTCGTTACTGTATTATCAGGAGCCTCAAATGAACTGCTGTAAATATTTAATTACTAGTACGTAACACAAAAAAGTGTAATAAGAACGAATAATAAAATAATTTAAATGTTTACCCATCTCCTGTTAAAGGCAAAACTCCTGAAGATATTTGATTTTCTTGTTGCATATTAGATGAAGTTTCTGATGGTACAGTTTGAACTGCTTCTAAAGTTTCTTGTTTAACTAGACTCCTTTCAACAATCACTACTTCTGAATTGTGTTGAAAACTTTGCTGTTGTTGTTGCAAAGACGGAGGCTGCTGTTGTAAAGTTGATTGCTGAAGCTGCTGAGATTGAGATATAGGCTGTTGCTGTTGTATTATAAGTTGTTGTTGGTGCAGAGGTGGTTGTTGCTGAGACGATGAAACAGGCTGCTGTTGTATAGATGCTTGTTGTGCCATAGTCTGCTGTTGTTGAACAGCTTGTTGCATAGACTGCTGTTGTTGAATGGCTTGTTGTTGCATAGTCTGCTGTTGTTGAACAGCTTGTTGCATAGTCTGCTGTTGTTGAACAGCTTGTTGCATAGTCTGCTGCTGTTGAACAGCTTGCTGTTGAACAGTTTGTTGTTGCATAGTCTGCTGTTGTTGAACAACTTGTTGTTGCATAGTCTGCTGTTGTTGAACAGCTTGTTGCATAGTTTGTTGTTGTTGAACAGCTGCTTGTTGTTGCACTGATGATTGCTGTTGTTGTGCAGTTGTTTGTTGTTGCTGCTGTATAGACTGTTGTTGCATAGATGTTGTTTGCTGTTGCAATTGTGCATTATTTGATCCTTGCAAGTTGATATTTAAATTCTGTGATACAGGAGCAGTTGGCACCACGTTTGTACCTTGAGGATATTGCATTTGTAATATAATATTTTGTTGACTTTGAGACTGATGTGTCCCATTTGCCATTAAAGTTGTTGTATTCTGCATATTTGTTGGGATTGAAGATGTCTAAAAAAGAATTAAAATAATCAATTATTGTTTCCTTTTCGATAAAACTTAAGTTATTAACTGGGTCTAATAGTCCTACTTTATCGACATGTCTAAATTCTAAAATTTTTAAATTCTAGCTCATTTGTTTAAAAGTTTTACTCGAGTTCAAAAAATTTCGAACAAACGCCATTTTCTGCTGCTTTGCAATAATGACTTGAAAATTTGTAAAGAGATAGAGTACGTCATTACGGAGAGTAACTATATTTTTGCTATAATTTGCTTATATCGCAATAGATTTTTTTTAATGGCACCAAAACTATATAATTTGGACATGTCATTAAAGTAGGACTATCAGATCCTATTAATTCAATAAAATTATTTTACTTGTAGAGATTGTACCGCTGGTGCTACTGTTGATACATTCTGTACATTTGCAACTTGTTGTGGTAGCGAAACTTGAACAGGCATTTGTTGCATGTAGCCAATAGATGTAGCAACGGCATTATTTCCACTTTGATTTGGATGCGTTGCATATACTGTTTGAGGTTGTTGATTTGATAAAACATCAATGTGTCCGCCTGTAGAATTTGTTGAATAACCGTGAAATATTGGTTGAGAAACATTTTGTTGAAAAATTTGAGAAGGCGGATAAGCTGGCATTGCTCCAGCTCCTTGGTGATAAAACTGTTGACCTTGCATATTTGGAACATTAGATGAACCAGTAACTGGACTTGGGTGCATTTGTTGGACATGCTGTACCTGTAAGATATTAATTATTTAATAAACTTCGAGTATTTTTTAAAAAGTCGATGAGTAAAAGTGACCTGGTTCTATATTTTTATCATTTATTCTTACCTGTGTTTGTGTGTACTGAATAGTCTGTTGTATTTGAGGTATTTGCATTTGTTGTGGGGCATGCGATAATTGAGGCGTTATTCCCATCTGATTTAACTGTATGTATTGTTGTTGCAATTGTTGTTGAGTTACTTGGGGAAAAGGTGCTTGAGCCGGAACTGTCTGCGGTGTTGAGCACTGTGAGGAATTTGCACTCATCGTTTGAGATACCTGATTTATTTGTTGGTATTGTTGTTGTTGTTGGTATTGAACTTGTTGTTGCTGCTGTTGCTGCTGTTGTTGCTGATTAAATTGTTGAATTTGTTGTGCTTGCTGAGGTTGAATAACTGATGTTTGTTGTTGAATTAATGGTTGTTGTTGAACCATTTGAACGGGCTGAGGTTGCAAACTGTGTTGAATTTGAACTGTGTTTTGTACTTGCTGAATGTTTAGCCCGGCTTGAACTTGCTGCGTTTGCTGCTGCTGCTGCTGTTGAGCTTGCATTTGCTGCATTAATAATTGATTTTGCAAAATACTTTCATTAGCCGCAGTCGTTTCTGCCTCTTGACGTTCTTTTTCTTCTTTCAATTTCCTTTCTTCCCTTTCCCGTTTTAATGCGGCTATTTGTGATTTAAGCATTTTTGCAACTGTTTTAGCATCTTCTTCAAGAATAAGACTGGATTTTGCCATTTCAGATGCCACTTCTTCTGCATTATCACCTTCTATGTCAAAGTCAAATTGAATAGCTTCGTTTTCTTTATGTTTGTTACTTCTTTTCTTTGGATCAATAACTCGTAGTCTAAATTCAACACGTGATAACTCTGCTTCTGCGACCGCAGTGTCACGCGATACCATTTCTAATTTAAGTCCTACGTCGTCTGCGAAAAATTCATGATTTAATAGATCCTTAACCAAAGGTCTATCTTCTTTTTTTAGTCTTATGCACATTTCTATTATTTCCCGTACTTCCGGATTTTCCACTTTATCATAGCTTTGAGGTTTGACACCCTATATTAAAATAAAAATTAAATAATAATTATAAAGACGAAAAGAGTAACAAAATAAATGTCACTTACCGATACAACCCTCTTATAGATCTGCGCCGGTCCTGTACATTCCGAGTATGGATATTCGCTGGTAGCCATCTCAAGCATACACATACCAAAAGCATAAACGTCTACAGATTCGTCATAGTGCTCTTCATACATTTCAGGTGCCATAAATTCAGGTGTACCAATTACGCTTTTTGCAAAACTGCGATTCTTTAAGGTCGCTAGACCAAGGTCACCAATTTTAACACTACCTGTAGTTCCAGTAATAAAAATATTATCACATTTCAAATCGCGATGAATAATCGGAGGCGATCTTGAATGAAGAAACGCAAGTCCTTTTAAAATTTGCCGACACCAAGATTTTAACACTTTAGGATTAATCTTTTTGAATCTCCGCAAATATCTAAAAAAAAAAAGAAAGAAAAGTAATGGTAAAGATAATATTTTTTTTTTAATCCGCACGCACATACTTACGTTTTCAAAGTGCCAGAAGTCATAAGTTCTGTTACTAAAACAATATATTTTCGTCTTGTTAACGTTACTTCCCAATAATCATAAAATCTAACTATATTTGGATGCTGTAAGCCTTTTAACATTTCGGCTTCTTCCCTAAATCTCAGTCTTTCCATTTTGTTAAGCTTTTTCTCCTGAAAAATGATATTTTTCAATATTATTTACAATTCAGTTTATTTAAACGTTAGAACGCAACTTTTAAAAACCAATTTACCTGCAATTCACACCACGCAACGGCTACACCAGTCTGTGTATCTAGGCCTCTATAAACTGTTTTAAAACTACCTCGACCTATTTCTTCTTCAAATTTTAAAAACCTTTGGTCAGGGGAAATTCCTACAGCTTTTTCTTCATCGTCATCGTCTTCAACCGTCTGTACTTTAACTTTCATCAATAAATTTCTCACTTCATCCATTCCCATTGTTTTTTGATCTAATTTTTCATCTGCTTTAAAGTTTTCGTCCAATAGTGGCCCTATAAATCCTTCTACTGTTTCGTCCTGAGTACCTTCTTTTTGAGCTTCTTCGGGTTTCGATACATCCTTAGTATCTTCTTCTATCTGTATCTCAGGACCCGGCGGTGGAACCTTGCCCAATTTACTTAGAGATTCATGAAGCGCCTGTGTAGCAACGATATCACTAATACTCGTTCCATTATCGTCTTCATCGAAAATCGTAACTTCTTCAACTTCAGTCCTTTGACACTCTTCCCGAAATTCTTTACTTTCAATATCTAGCGACTCACCCATAACGTTGGATGTCGTAAACCTAGAATTTTTTACTTGTTCAATACATTTATTTTCAACAGAGTCCTCCGCAATTTTGTCCTCTGCTACATCCATCGTTTCTGTTGAAACTTTTTTACGCTTAGATTCTATATTAGACGATGTTTTCGATGTTGACGGCAAACTACTGCTTTCATTTGAATCTCTGAAAATAATAATAAAATAATTATTGTAAATATTAAGAATATATGATATAGGTAATTAGTGTTAAAATTACCTATGATCATTTTGATTGTTGCGAGAAACTTCTAAGATGACATCCGAATCTTTTTGAGTACTATTTTCAACATTTTCAACAGTATTATCTTTAAAATTTGATCTTCTATTGGCACTACCCTTAGAATCAAAATTAACTAGGGAGTAAACGGAAGTTTTCCGTTTGTTTTCGCGAACACCTAGATTTTCGTCCGCATTTGGCTTTTTTCTGAGCGAGACGGGAGCATCAAAACTTTGAACTATGTCTTCAGTTGAGGTCCTCCCATCTCGTGGATCTGATAATAACTTACGGCTAGCATCGTTATCTTCTTTTGACTCGGAACTTGCCGAGTTCATAGTTTTTTCTGCAGTCTTTTCCTCTTTACTTACTTTTCTAGCATTACCTTTTCCCACTGGTGTGGAAGATGTACAAGTGCCTACAAGTTCCAAGTATTTTATAAATTTCTATGCTCCAATTTTTTTTTTTTTTTTTTTTTAAAGCACTAGTTATTTTTTTACCTGACACTCTTGAGAGATTTTCTGTAGCAGTAATCGCTTCCTCTGCATCGCTGAAACTGTGATTATTTTCATGATCAAAGGATGTCACTAAAGAAGACTTTTCAGTAGGATCCAAGGAATTCTTTTGTCTTGTTGACTGTGAGTTCGATGAGATTCCGTTTTTTGTTACCGATGGTGGTGATTGCGAACCATATTCTGTTCGATTTGACCTTACCTAAATACAAAGAAATAAAACAAATTTATTATAGTTAATTATTAATTTAAATAAAGAATTTAGATACATTAAAGTAAAAATAAATTCTTTCATCTTATTTTTATAATTTATATATTATTTTTCATAAATACAAAATTTATTTTGACAAACCTTTCGGTCTGTCCCAGTACTAGTGGTCTGCGAAGTAACTGTAACTTTTCGTTGACGACGATTCCCGTGACTTTTTTGAGAAGTGACAACTCCACAAGATGTTGGACTCTCCTGAGAGGCTAAGTGCTGGCCCAAACCAAGACCGCTTTGACTACTACTTCCTGCGCTTGCCGCCAGCTTGGGACACAATCCAGAAAGACCAACACCTCCGGTTCCTCCAGATGGTCGTTGTCTACTAGTTTCATACCTAGAAAAGGCCAATTTTATCCTTCAAATTTATTTATTTATAAAATTGTATAGATATAATTCTAGCTAACATGCAAAAGTTGCAATAATGATTTTGGTGAAATGTTTAATTAAAACAACTATTAAATCCCGAAAATGAAATGTTTGTTTCAGTTTTGCTTGTAAAATATTGCATCTAAAAATATTTTCCATTACATACTTATATAATGAAAAAATTGCTTTCTGTATGTACAATAAAATAAAATTGAGCTAAATAAGCAACATTAAAATGTTTCAATCATCAATAATTTTTCATGAAAATATATGAACACTCCGAAAATATTTTTACCACAGGTATTTTTGTAATAAAAAAGATTGCAATGGTACTGTAGAAAGCGTGATTTTGATACGGACATCATTATACCTGTCCTGCCTGCTGTGGCCAGAAGGAAAAAGTCCTCGCACTGCGTTGCCTATAGCTGCTCGTTTTTTAGTCTCCTTTTCTCTTTCTTTATGTCCACTACTCCCACTACTATATCTTGCTTGCTGATTATCTTGCCTGGAGGGTTTATCCTGAAAATCATGTTATTAATTGTTTCTACTTTAATTTTCGGTTCAATAGTTCCTACTAAACTACAAGAAGTATAATTATAAACTTTTTCCTGTTTCAATCTAATTTCAGTATATTTATTTTCAATTTTCAATAATTTTACAAGGATAATTATAACTTAAAATGTTGTATATATACATAAAGCAGAGCTTCATGATAGACTGTACAATAGTTATAGTAACTGAATTTTAATTTTATACTCAAAAAACTTGTACTTAAACATTATTTGTTTCTTTATCGTCAAATTTTATTAGGCATACGATGATATAAAAGTTATTCTTATTATGTAAAGAATTTTTAAAATATTACTCACTTTTATACCTATTAATTTAATGAAACCAGAATTAGTATTAGTCGGAACTGGACTAAGATCACAGCGAACCCTTCTGTGAGATCTCTCAACAACTACAACAGGTGCTTCTTCTTCTACGTCCAGTTGCTCTCCACCACTAATGGAAAAGGGTCGAGAGCGTGTGATTAAAATATTTTCTGTGCTATGTTGCTGATTGCTGCTCACCAGCCTCAGTGATTTATTCTCATTGCAGCATCTCGGCATTGCACGTTCTAGGGTCTAAAAACAATATTCTTTTATGAATATTTATCTAGCAACTTCTTCTTATTACATACAAATATCATTATTATCATTATTATCGCTAAGATTTTGTAACAAATTTTTTCAACTGATATAATCTTATAATCTTTACTATATTAAAAAAAATAGGTTAAAATTTGATTAAGAGACTTCAATTTTTGACGAATTAAGTTTTTATCTGCAAATGTCTATAAAAATTACTTCAAGCCTAACAGAAAAATATTTGATTTAAATTTAAAATTTTCATATAGGTATGCAGTAGGACATATTTTAACTTTCCTAAATTATGATAAAGAAATATTTACCTTAGCTCCACTTGAAAGCAGTGACTAGTACAATGCCTCGAAACTTATAATTTTGATATTTAAGATAAATGAGTAATATGAACTGTAAGTTTAATTTGTCAAATGTTAATATTTTTTATATGATTTTTGAGTTAATAACATCACAAATTTTTGAATTTCAGCGTCATAATAGAACTATTTAGAAAATTCCTAATATAAAATATGTTGTACATCTAAAACAAGAAAAAATAAGAGTGACAAGTACGGTTATTTTAATTAATAAATTAATAAGAAATTTTTTTTCAAATATTTACCAAAGATAAAAAGATTCATCTGTCCAAACAATGATTTTATAGTGCAGTCAGTTGGTACAATTAAATAACTTTGATTGTAATTTCAGAATCAGGATCCATACTGAGAAGCCTTAAGTCTTGATAGACCATTTCTCAGATTTATTGGCGAATGAATTGTAGTTCAACTAAAAAAAAAAATGTATTTAATGAATTTATATTTGAAAAGAAATGTTGAATAAATTTGAAAGATGAGCTTTGTGAAGTTGCTAATCATATAGAAAGTTGAGAAATATATCATTGTTGTAGTCGACAAAAAAAAAGAAAATAATAAGTTGGAAAGTCAGGATTACAAGTGCTGTTGGAATAAAGAATATGCAATACGTAAGCTGCTAAGTAAGTTATTCTTTGAAGTCATTACGAAAAACACATAGTGTCTTATTGTACAAAACAAGTATATTTGTAAATAATCCAAGAAACTGCGTCTCACGTCACTTGTACTCGCGACGTATGTATGTTCACGTTTATAGACAGAACGGCACACGTATATTCAGGTAATAAACCGCAATTCTAGGCGCGAAGATAAAAACGTAAGTACGAACGAGGCAAAAGGCTGTGATGGCAAAGGGCGATCGAGAATAGGCAATATAATCAAATGACTTTGCTGGGCAGCTGGGCAGACTTTTTTGACAGTCAGGGACAATAGCTGACAGCGCAGGTGACAGAGAGAGAGAGAGAGAGAGAAAGAGTAAATGCAAGATTGCAAGTGCAGAGGCCCGACGACAGAAAATAAATACGATCGTGCGGTGCAGCTACAAAGCGAGTAGTCGCAGCGAGTGTACTCGTTAAGTATGTACGTGCGTGTGTTTATATTTGCTGGCTCTACATACGTCAGTTTCGCGTGAATAGACAAACGTGCGCGCGCACACGCATGTATGTACGTCTCTTTCTCTCTGACTCTGTGAATGCATGCACACCCCGATGGCGAGAGGAAAAGAAGAAAAAGAAGAAGCAGCAGAGCGAGCAGGAGCAGAGAGAGAGCGAGAGAGAGAGAGAGAGAGACAGATAGAAAGAGACAGAGAGACTGCACACATATAAATCTGCAGAGTCTATGTCGGTGAGTCAAAGTCGGCCGCCGAATTCTTGCTAGGCGCCCGTCACACGTTGAGGCGCTCTCGCTCTCTACCTACCCCAAAAATACCGCCTATTATAGTCCAGAAGGTGCGCATTCGAAATGTACGCAGAGAGCGCATGCATGCATATATATATATATATATATACATGCGCTTTCAGAGAAAGACAGAGTCAGAAAGAGAGCGAGGAAAGAGGGAGGGAGATAAAATAGAAGAGAGAGAGAGAGAGAGAGGAAAAAAGAGGCTATAGGATGTGCGAAGATCAATGTTAGGTTAATTGTTCCGAGAGCGCGATATTAAGTCCTCGAAGCAGATAGACAGTGAGAGAGAGAGAGAGAGAGAGAGAAAGAGGGGTCGATTATAGCGAGAGCAAGCCGATATGTTCACACACAATACGATCGCAGAGCGCAATTGGCAACAAACAGCTCCGTATATCGCCCGTGTGCTATCTTCTCTCTTTCTCTCTCTATCTATCTATCCTTGTCCATCTCCATCTTTCCGAGTCCGAGGCGCAGGCGAACATACACACAGAGTTGAGAGAGCGCGCACTTGCTGCTCTCGTCTCGGGATTACCCGTGAGAGATCCGTCCAGGTGCAGCGAGCCCGAGAGCTACATACGTGTCAGGAGCAGCCTGTAGCTCTCTATCTCTCTCTCTCTCTCTCTCTCAGTCTCTCTCGTCGGCGTTTTTTATTTTTCGCTTCCTCGACTCTCGCTAAGCACACACGCACACAGAGAGCAGAGAGAGCACCTACACTCGCATATCTCCTATCAAGAAGGTGGGAGAGAGAAAGAGCACACACGCACTGCACTAATCACATAGCCGCACGACACACGATTCAGAGAGACGACAAGACACACCGCTCTCTCTCTCTCTCACACGATGTATATTGCTCCAAGTTCTCCCCGAGAACTGCGTAGAGCTGGCAGCGGCTCCGCGATACACACGCGTACAGCCCTGCGCTATGCGCGCTTGTACACAGCACAGCGAACTACATAAGCAGCAGCAGCAGCAGCAGCCGCGATTCTTGACTCGAGTTTACTTACGGCTCCGACGATCCTCGTGCGCGCACTCCAGTCTCGATCCCAGCTCTTATCGCTTTCTTTCATGCGCCCTTTGCTCTCGTTTCTCTTATTATATATATACTCTGTCTTTTATTCTCTTTTTCGCTCTGTCGCTCTTTCTCTTTTTCTCTCTCTCTCTCTCTTTCTCTCTCTCTCTCTCTATTGTGTCGCAAAGTAGGAGAGACAGAGAGCCCAGCGACAGGATCTTCTCGCCCGACTACACCCAAGTATTCACCATTTTTCTACTGCGAAAAATACAAGGTACAGTCAACCGATCGACACGAGGCCTCGCGGCATGCACGCTAAACTGCTCCTCCCGCTGGCTAAGGCAGGGATCTCGGCGGATAGCGCGGCCGCTGCTAAGGTAGGGAAATTTATTCAATCATTATCGTTTTTAACCGCTTATTTCGCTTTATTATTTTTGCAGTGCATACGTGTATTATTACTATATTTAATCTCCTTGCTGTTTTTCGAGTAAAAGTTATTACAAAATACTCTTTCTTTATGAAGAAAAATATTAAATAAATTATAAACTTTATTAAGTTATAATTTTTTTTCTTCTTTTTATATTTTATAATATCCATATTCGAATATAAAACTATATAAAACTCATGTCTAAAACAAATTGTTCTCAAAAATCTAAGCTTAGCACTGAAATACCTGCGTTTAATACGGAAAAATGTAACTGTTGTTAATACATTAATCTAGTACTCATTATTATAGATCTAGATATAGCTATAGATATAGGGGAGGGTGGGGCAAGGTTGCACGCTTTTACTTATTCAGTTTTTATATCGCACATAAAATAATATATATTTTATTTATGAAAAGGTACATTTTTTTACGCTTCTTATTTTATACTTAATTACTGTGTAATAATTTTTTTTATTATTTTCATCATAATTTATCGAAGTAAGAAAACTTACAATTTAATATTTTTATATCCTATTTAATTTAGTTATTTTTTAACTTTAAATGTCTAAATTTAAGTTTATACTTCAAGTCTTTAAAAAAATCCTTTGCAGATTAATATTTATTGCTGATGAAGAATTAGTACATTTCGATACTAGTGCGAGAAAGTGATTTCAACCTCGTGTGGCCTTTTCACCCTACTCTCTGCGCTCGAGCGCAAACGTCCACACGAGCCTGAAATCACTTTCTCGCACTAGTATCGAAATGTACTATATGCAAATTTTCATTTGGCAATAAAATCACAGAACATTGCAATTACACAAACATTACAATTACACACAGTACGATTAGGATACAGTTTATTGCAGGATGTGCTAAAATTCAAGAAGTATTTATGCGTACTATGCACAAAACGTGTGCACTATGTATAAAAAGTACACATGTTTTATTCTTAGTCTATAAATTACAAATTTCATTTTATTAATATTCAATGTTTTAAATTGAAATTTTTTTTTCGAATTTTCAATTTTTTTTTTTTTTAATATTTTTCTGACCCATAAAAGATTTTAAAACTTTAAACTATTATTGAAGTTTGCTGTTCATAAAAATGAACAATCATTCGTAAATTACAAAAAAATATATGAATTTTTATGTCGGAAATACTTTAAATAAAAGCTGAAGAGACCGGGGCACTTTTCAAAAAAGTGAATACATTTATTATGTTAACGTTTTCAGCTATAACTTTTGAACATAATTACAACGTTGAAATTTGTTACAAAAACAAAATTTTGATCAATTGTTATATTTTCGAGATTTAAAAAAAAAAAAAATTTTAGGACCCAGTAAACATATTCAAGAATTAAGTATTGCTTTATAACGGAACAATTTGCTAATTTAAAATTTTTTTATAATTTTCTCTGTTATTTATGTCCTAAATAGAAAAGAAACTAAAAAGGTAAAAGTTTTAAAAGTTTTTTAATAAGCTGGGACGTATTTAAATAAACAAGTATGGAGCCTTTTGACTGTAAAAAAAATGCCAATTTATATTAAAGTAATATAAAATAGTTACTTTTTTTTACAAAAAAATCGTCAATTGGAAATTTAAGAAAATTAAATTATTTTCGTTAAATTTACTATTAAAAAATCAGAAACTTCTCAAGCGCTCGAAATAACGTACACGTTATTGTTGAAACAATCAAAATTAAAGTCACATGAAATATACTAAAAAAAATACTAGCGTATAGAAAATGAAAAAACGAATTTTTTTATTGGCTATTTTTTTGGTTCTTCTATTATTGTATGAAAAAAAAAATCGTTCAAACGTGTTCTTCTGTGTGTTCGAAAAAGTTAAATTTTAATTAGATGATGTTGTTCAAATGTGCCCCTTATGACAAAATGATCTAATTTCTGAAGCTAAAAAATGTACTTAACGAAATAAAGGAAATAAAATATCATTTTTGTACAGTTCAAGAAAATTTTGAAATAAATAAATATTGACTTGTATTAAAAGGTATATGTTAAAATTACACCTAAAAACACTCTAGTATAGTTATTACTGTTTATTCTCAATACAAAATGTCAAAAACAGGTCACTGGACATTCACGACGTTTTATAATGCTTTTACAAACGTTATATATCCGCTGTGGTCTTATATAACGTTTTAAAAGCGTTATCCGTATTATTAGGTGCTATATGGGTAAGCCCTACTTTTGCACATGAATTTATAATCACGAATTATTGCGCGCTCCAAACTGCGTATTTATAAAACGAACATTTTGCTCTATCACGCGACCTTGTAATTAAGATTTCAATTAGTAATCGATTAAACTTTTGTCAGCCCTTTATTATCATATTACATACAAAAAAAAAAAAACTTCAGTATAAAAGGAATTTATTAAAAACAAAAAGAGTTACTAACAAGTTTAAACAATACACTCAAAAATATAAGGCAAATAAAAACAAATATTAGATTGTCTAATTATTATACTTAAATAATAAATAATTGTTATATGTCAACGTCCAAATATATTTTTGTTTTACACTAATCTTTAATGTTTAGATTTTTAATCGTTGTACTAATAAATAATTAGATTTACGTAGGATAAAACATTCAACTTGATAATCATTTAAAATTAATTAAGTAATTTTTTAAATAATAGATAAATATTTATAAATTTTTTCATTTAAATATATTTATAAATTTGTAAAAAGAAAAAAAATTGTATTAATTATTTAATTATTTAACAATAGAATAAATTTCAAATTTAACGACTCGTCCATTCCCTAATTATTCTTCCACTTGAATTATGTTCATATTATATTAAAAACATATAAAAAGTAATAAATATTGTACAAGTTAATGTATTATAGATTAAAATGAAATAACAGAATCGTTATGAACCCTTAATCTAATTCTAAAGTCAATACGAATAATTAGAGCAAACAGCAAGAAGGAAGGCTGCTATACGAGCTTGGTTTTTCCACCCTATCTACGTCCATATATATATATATATAGATATACGCATAGTCCAAGAGCAAAAGAGAGGTCGAGAGGGTAACGTTAACCCCGTCAACTGTTGGCGGGTGTCGTCGGCCCCGTCCCGCCGCCCGCCAGAGCCGCCAGGCGCCAGGTCCGCGCTGCAGCATGCGCAGTCCTACCAACGTTCAAGGGCTGCTGTTCGGCGAGGAGAAACAACGTCTGCTATTGTGTCGCTATGCTCAGAAGTAGTGTCGGTTCACTTGTCATTATCAGCGATATCGTTGGGCTATCAAAAGACTCTCGGGTCCGATAAGCGCCGGCTGCCTCAAGCGCATTCCAGGTGATTCAGAGCGAGATGGAGCGATGCAGAGCTCGTCGCCGAGGAGGACCTAATAGGACAGCCCAGAGAAGATAAGATGCTGATTTAATAGTTAAGCCTTGACAACGAACGTCGAATCGAATCCTCGAGCAGCCTACACGAATTTCATTTGCAAGTACTTATTTGACGTTACTTTTTTTTTTTTTTTTTTTTTTTTCTTATTTTTTATTTCAACTCTTATCACGTTGTTTCTCTCCTTTTCTAGATATACACTCCCCCTTTTCACCAAGCACTTTAATTCTCTCACCTTCTCTTATTTTATTTATTAATAACTATGAGGTAATAGTGACAGTGATCTTTTTTCAATATATATATTTATTAAACTTATTATGGGTTTTTCAACATCTCTTTGATTCTCATTCATAACTTTATTAACTTTACCAGCAGCAAAACCATGGAGGATGCCAATGACACAGTTACAAGCAATTATAACATTTCAACTGTTCTATCGATAAACATCACAAGCCTTTCCACCGAATTGACAACGGCTGGACATATTTACAATGACTCTACTACTGTTGAGTCTTATACACAAAGTAGTCATCCACACAATGTCACTCGCCAAACTTTGAACTTAACCAAAATTGGAGAAACTTTGCCAAAAGCAGCGACAACAGCAACTAGTAGCTTGTGCACAACTAGTATTTCTACAACGACTACAGAAGACCCCTTTGACGAATTTGGCCCTCCTGAGGGTGTAGAATACATTTTTGTACCGCTTGGTGTAATGATATTTGTTATAATACTTTCCGCTGTGGTAAGAAATTGAATTATTCTTTCATATTTTACCTGATTGATAAAAAGTTTTTTATTCAATTTTATCAGGAATTTTCGATAAATGATTTTACTTTTATTATATTTTTTTCAGTTTTTTTTTTTAAGTACTATTGTGTCAATTTATATAATAATTACCAGAAAAATTAAATATTAGTAAAAAGAATCATTAGACATGGAAGATAGAATAATCTTTACAATTTTTTACTTATTAGTTTATACTGATACTTTTTTTTAACGATTATTAATATTGAATGAATTGTATTATGCACAGAATTACAATTTTAAAAATTATATTTATTTAATTTTTTAATAAATATCTTTACTTATTTATAAGCAATATCTTATTCAATATTAATTATTAAACTTCTTATTTAGAAAAGCACTGTTATATTTAAAAGTATACAATGCAATAATTTTTTATTTCTTTTTTAGAAAAATGTTTTGGAAAAAATTTTTATTTTAATAAAATGTGCTATTTATGATAAAAAGATGAATTTTATTAGGTAATAATTATATCAAGAAAACGTAAACTGGAAAGACTTCGTCACAGGCTTATGCCGTTATACAATTTCGATCCTGGAGAAGAAGGTGAAGATGACTGGGAAACAGAGTTACTTGACGAGGGTTTCAGCAGCCGGCAGAGACGAGTTAGTAATTCTATAGCCTCTTGAGCATAAGACACGACATTCTGAATAACAAAGGCTTAATTATGCAGCATGGATACCAGTCTATGGATAGTGAAGAAAATGCTGACCTTTTTAGCACTGCACCAACGCAATCTCTTGGATAGTCTTTTGATGTTAGCTCTTTTTACATTTTTTAAATTGATTACACAACTCACCAATATGACGAATAAAATATATATAAACAATAATTTATCTTAGGGAATACTCTTACAGGTAATCATTTTAGAAGATAGTTGGTTCTTTAATTTATTTAAAAGAAATATTAAAGTTTATTTTTTATTGTTATTTCAGCAGAAGGCAGACTGGACAATCGCTATGAGAAGAAAATGAAATCACATAAATATTGCATAAACTCCTTGACTATATAGCAAATGCTTGGAGCTTTCTATACTGTATTTTATGCAAAATAATGGTAATCTCAGTTTAATTGATTACCTAAATAACTATATTTTTCAAATTTTTACCTTTTTCAATACTTAATTACAATTTGACATTTATTTCCTTGTACATAAAATGTGCACATACATTGCAGCACTTTTCTGTGCATTTTTGTAACAAATGTAAGCAATTAAACTTAACTATAATGTTAACAATTTATCATTAACGATTTTAGAGATATATTAGAGCAAGTAGTGATTTTAAGGTTAAATATACAATAAAATAACTAGTCAATTCCTTAATTTATACTATATTCTAAAAAACTTTGAGGTGCTTTCATGTCATTTAATAGAACAAACACATTTTTAATAATATAAAAGATTTTCTGAATGAACCGTACAGAAGACTATTTATTACTACTTAAAATTAAAAAAAAAAATAATTTATCTTTCTAATTATTTTTTTTAAATAACTTTTTTAAATTGTTTTTCCTGAACAAATTTTTAGTACTCATTTAAAAGAATAATTTTATAAAAATAATCAATTGAAATATTATTTATTTATTTAAATAAATGTTAACAGTGAAAAAAATAGTAAAGCATAAATTACTAAAAGCAACGCAGTTTAAAATCTTTTTTTTAAATTATTGAGTGAAATGTACAGTATAGTGAAGTCATTACTAAAAATCAAAATAATCCCAGATGTTTTAATAAATTTTTAGCTTTAAATATAAATAATCCAATAAACAATATAGAAATTTTCTTGCAAAAAAATGTTGGCGAATCTATCATAAAATAATAATTATAATTATAATACCAATTATAATGGAAATAATAATGATAATAATCAATTATTAGAATATATGCAATTCTTTAAAAAAAAAAAAAAACCCGATTGAAAACATAAAATGAGTAAAATTTAATAAATATCTGTGTGAAATATTTGATACTATTGTTTTATATGTATACAATTTGACAAGTACAAAAGTTATTTATACCTTTTTGTGGCAAATTTTTACTCATTTCCATATTTACTTTTATTACATCATTGTAAAATGTTTGTATATTTGTTACAATTCAGTATTAATAATGGTTAAATAAATTTTGTATGAAAATTCATGGGAATTATTTTATTTATTTCATTTTATTTTATTTTCTTTGTGACTTAAACCCTTTCACAAAAATCATATGTAAGTTACAGAGTAAAAAATTTGGTTTTTTCTGTAAATTTTATTCAAGAAAATAGACGATTTGTGTAGTTCATGTGTAAAATTCAATGTATGCAGTTCACAATAATAATTTTCACTTGTTTAAGTATAAGTACGGTGATAAGTGTTTAAATTTAAAGGAATTTTCTTGTAGAAGTAATTTAAAGATATTTTGGAGCAATTAACTCGTGTTTTACTTGCGATTAACTCGCGATTTAGAATACTATAAAAATACAATGTTTGATTTTTATAGTATTTTAAAACTGTGAAATGTGCATTACTCTGTAAATTTGAAATAGTGCAGAATGCTTCACTAAGTACTATTTAGTGGAATTCCCACTTATAAATAGTGAAAATTCACGATTTAATTAGTGACTATTCATAATAAACTAGTGAATATTAATGATAAAGTAATGAATTTTTTACTATTTGTTAGTGAGAATTCCACTATTTAGTGCTTAGTGGAGCATTTTGCACTATTTCAAATTTAC
>UELX01004241.1:0-18847 GCA_900480035.1 Eupelmus urozonus
ACTACGCTTTTAATTTACAAAATTCTTTGGATATTTAAGTTTTCCACCATTCTGCTGGCCTCAAAGAATAGTGGAAAATTAAAAAATGCTAAGAATTTTGTAAATCAAAAGCGTATTTTGTAAACTACGAAATGAGACCTATAGCCTAACTTTCGTAGTCGACTTAAAGGGGTTTTTAGGTAAATTGTTAATGAGACATTATATTTATATAGTGATTTTCTTAGAACTTATTACTTCAGTAAAAATTTTTTAAAAAAGAAACTGAAATATATAGTTATTAAAAAAGCTTGTTATTTTTTTTTAATTGACAAAAAAGTCACTTTAATGCATCGTTGATATTTTTCAGCAATTTTATTGTTGTAAGTATAATGGGCAATCACGGGAATTTATATTGGTATTAAAATATTTAATCGGTTTAGAAGCACATTTCACAGCTACGGCCATGAAAAAAAAAGTAGAAAATAGTTCAGCTAAAACATTTTGTAACTAAAAATTTTTAAATTGTACATTTTTGTTACGTTGTTAGTTTGTTATTGTTAGTAGATTAGTAACAAATTAAAAGTAATATCGTTACTACAATCGTCTATTGGCTTCTGGTCATCTCACAGTTTTATCACCCCATCACTTCTTAATTCATTTAAATTCTTTACAAAACTTAACCGATTTCTTTAGCTGTAAAAGTATAACCTTTTTAAACTTTCGCAAACACACAGTGCCATAGATCACTGCCGCCGTCGCAAGTTCCATAACCTTTAGACGCATCGGCTCACACGTGCGTCAACAAACGATTTGATCGCATCGGGAGCCAACTTCGCTAACCGGATTCCCGCTGTTGCATTAACTCGATATAACAACTCAATGCGATAAATCAACTAAAACTCCTTCTTTCTCTCGACCTTTCCGAAACTCTTCTCTTCCTTGATTCTCCCTAACTCGTTAAATGCCCTGCCTCCCACCCCCGGCTCCTCTTTTTTTCCGTCTCAGTTCCACGTTCAGCGTCCCTTCAGACGCGACTTTAATAACGCGAGCACGTACGAGAGGCATCGACCATATCCCCCTACATCCGGACCCTTTTCTCTCTCCTCTCACTCTCTCTTACTCTGTGTATTTCGTTCTCCATTCTCGTCCTCTCTTTGGCCGTCCCGGGTAATAGTGTCCACTCGAATGGCAAACGTTGTTTGGGAATTTGCATTGACGTCGGTGCGCGAGTATAGCGAATGGACGAGCGCGTCCTGCTCGGAGTCATTTGAATGTCACTTACTTTGTCGCGCACGGTTTTACGTTTTTTTTCCCCGAGCGACGAGGTAGTTCGCTACGATGAAAAGGAAGAAAGGATGGATTCTAAAGCGATTGTTTTTATTTGCTGGATCGTCTAAAGTTTTACGATATTGCTGAGTTGTAGGAAGGACATATTGCTAGTATTGTTTTAACGATGGAACAAATTGTTCGAATTGAACTATTAGCTCTGAAATTTATCTTGCGCTAACGAAGAACCGATAATTTGAATTTCCTATGCAAATGAAACTTGCCGTAAAGTGAACTCATTTAACGAAAGGGTGGCTTAATATACATGATTATTTAACGTTACGGAGCAGCCGTTAAGTCATAAGAGAATTGAATATAAAAAGTTTCTACAATAATAAAGCGATGCGGCATAGTGTTTCTGGTGAATATCATTTCAAGTTTATGCGTATAAGCTGAATAATTTTACTCTGTTCCAACGTAATATCGTGGCCTGGCTTGTGGCTGTTATGAAATTTCATTTATTTAATGTCTTGATTTAATTATGGTAATTAGCAGCTTACCTTTTACTTAGTTCCGGAAGTACGAAGAAAGGGGAAAGGGGAAGAGGGCTTAAGTTTCGCACATTCTTATACTTAAGTAAATATACTTAAGGCTCCATGAAATTCGGCAGAACTGTTTATTTTCCTAGACGACTTGGCTTACTCCTGTTAAATTAGTTTGCTAATTCTAATCAGAATATACTACGTTACACTCTCATTAAATTTAATTTTATGAAACGATTTCATTGATAATACAGACATGTTATAGATAATAATTGTGCATTTACCTATATTTCCCGTGGTATATCCTTTGTTTAAATTCAAATGTTTATTCAATAGTTTTATTATACGACCGAAACAGTTTTTATCAATAAAACATGTATATAAAATAGAATAAAAGAAATAAAAAATATTTTAAACTATTGTTGGTATTGAAATATTTGAATTTTATAGAATTGTGTATAAAATTACAGAATGAATTTCACTACTCAATTAAACTTTGATAAAATTCTGAAACTTCACAAAAATAAAAACTACCATTTGTTTGAAAACTAATCAACATCTACAAAGCCTGAGACTATTTCACTAAAAGAGATCTCATCTAAGGACTAATTACTCAACACTTTCACGTCTAAACAGACGTACACCTACTTGTTCTCGAACAAAAAAATACGCCGAATCAAACGTCAAAAGCGAGAAACGCGCCAATTAAACGGGATATGGAAAGGGAAAACTGTCGTGTCAAGACCAGATCTACCCTTCGTCTTTCTTTGCGCAAAATAGACCATTAATTCTTCAGCCGCACACGCGCTTTTCAATAACTCGCTCCTTCCAGCGTCGGCAGCACGCATAAAGCATTCAAGACCATCAAATTCCCGACGCTCGTCGGGACGCTTTTGACGCGTAGAATAAAGACGTCGAAATAGCGTACGTGTAAAAAACGAGTAAGCAGCTTTTTGCTGAGAACCTCGTCAATAATAAAAAGGTCGTGAAAGCAAGATCGTTGAATTTTACAACGACCCCGACAGCTGTTAGTGCTAACGAAAGGTTCGAAATCGGATGCTCGCTAATGGTACGATCAATACAGTAAGTAAGTACTACGATGTGAACATGTTACTCAACAAGATGGATTTAGTCATTAGCATTTAGTCAATATTACAAATTAGTGAAACTTTATTCAAAATAAACGTATAATAATAATGTAATTAATATTCGCAGTGAAAATCCAAAATTGTAGTTAATGATTATTAATCTTGCACTAATAAAAAAAAGTACAAAAATGACAGTGTTCAAATTAAAGAATAATTACAAGTTAAAATTACGTCTAAAAATTATTCATAAATTTATAGGGAAAAGGGGGAATCAAACCCCTCGCTCTCTCGATCCAGCAGCGCCCACCCCACCAACTCCAAAATAACGAAAATTTTCATCATCACAAAAAGCCTCACGAATAATTACTTCTCAATACCTCGCAACGTGGTAATGGAAATTCACCCTCGTCGCGCAAACTCCCACGTGCAGGCGCGCGCCACCCCGCACCTTTCGCCATAGAGTCAATTTCGAAGGTAGCCCGATAACGACTAACCATTCGGCAGGCGGCCGCTCGCGCGTCCATTAATTATTTATCGTAATGTGTGCTATCGATCCGTCTGCAGTTAACGCGCGTAGCTGGGGGGTCAGACAAAGCCCGCCCCCGCCCCCTAGCTTTAAGGGCCAGATGACAAAGTGCGTATGAGGGAAAAGCCGGAGATTCGCTAGAGGGGAGAGGACGGATTAGGTCTCGATTAGGCCAAATGTTTATTCGAGATGCGTTTCGTGAGTATTGGCTGGACTATGATGGTTGTGAGAATGATAATGACCGGAGGGATGTCGCGAGGGTGAGAGAAAGCTTGATGCTATGGTCGGAGGATTGTCTTTTTGGTAATGCAGCGGTGAAACGTATGGATCGTGCGAGCGGATGTTGCGAAAAAGATTGATGTTTGAGGCTTAACGATGGTTTATAATTGATGAAAAAGGAAAAAAACAAGTAAAAGACAAGAGATTGCTTATAATTATAAAATAGTCTATATATTATTATTAAGTATGTGAAACTTAAAAAAAAACAAAATAAAAATGTATAGGTGAATGTTTAAACATAGGCATATAGTTTATTGGTATGTGGCATCTAAAAATTGCGTTAAAACGTGAATTTTTCTCAGAATTTATTTATCAAATATCAATTTGACATGAAAAGAATTTTTACAAAATAATTCCATCTATACAATTGCAATTTTATACTTTAATATTAAAAGTGCACAGTGTAGCTTCGAGTACCTCCAAAATTAAATTTACTTTAACAATAATGAAAATAAAAAAAATATTATTTTATATAGTTGATCTTTGTTTTTTAAAAAAAAGTAGAATATAAATTGTTTATAGAAAAGATATTTTTACATCCAACAAAAATGGGAATTGTATTCACTACCAATTTTATGAAATGTAATAAAAACATTTTGTACCGCTCATATTTAAATTACATTCAACTTTAAATAATAATAAAATTAATATTACCAAAACCAAATTAATAACGAATTACAATATTATACATTAACTCAAATTAAATTAGATTATGTGTATATTCTTGGAAATAATTAAAGTACGCGAACGATTGTTCACTGCTTTTATACAAACCACCGAATGAATTTTAATTATTACAGACTTCAATTTAACAATATCAAAATACTTAATTAAAAGCACATACGCGTAGAAACATGCAGAGAGTGGGAGGAGAGAGTGAGAGAGAGAGAGACAGAGACAGAGACAGAAACGCATTGCCAACAGAGAAAGAGACAGAGATAAAGACAGTTACGTGGAGCTTAGCCAGAAATGTATAGCTAGGGCAAAGTGCCCGGTGTGGATTCGGCCCACGTATGCGCCGCTTATCTCGCGCTCGCCCCTCTCTGGTCATCGGGATGCGCAACAAACCGTCATTAGTGCACCCGTCGAATATTCCATGACCGTTCTACGCCCGCACGCGACGCGTGATCGTTCCCTGTGCCTTTTTGCTATCCGACTGAAACCGAAATTTTAGAAAGAGAGAGAGAGTAGAGCAGGGGAAAGTTTGGGTGCAATTAAGGGGCCGTTGTCTGAACATGCATGGATTGTACTACTAAATATTTAATGTTGTTTTAGTGACACCTTTCCCGAGGCTGCAAAAGTTTAGTCGAGCAATTTTATTCATTAATAATGTAAATACACTTTGCTTTGGGTCATGAAAAATCTGTCTAAAGTGTGAGAAATCTTAACGAACATTGAAGTCTATATAATAATGATAAGCTATGGTTTTTAAAAAAAGATTCAATTTCTAACAGTGGAAATAAGTGGCAAAATATTTTCATTTATTCAAGCTTAACTTGATAAAGAATCATTATGTACATTCCGTAATTTGTAACGATTAATAATTATTTTTTGGATGTAATAAAATGTATTTGACAACAAATTTATTTTACAATACTGTAACAGTATGTTTTAATTATTTTCACATCCATGTAAAAATATTTGATCTCCATTGTCATAAATCACTAGCAGAAATAGCAATGCATTACGATTAAACAAATGGCATGAGTTGCGATGCACTCGTGTGTACGCGATAGCACAAACAACGTCGATTAGCAATTAACGATTATTACAGTAAACCACTGTCAAAAATCAAATCAGAATCATGACGTTGCAACGCGCGCATTATACTCGGCTATACGCTCAACCAAGCATTTAAATCAACTCGATTTTCATACTAATATCAATCAGCGAATTATAAGCGAAAGCCCCTTTCCAATATAAATTACCATAAAAGCCGCGTGGCGGTGCAGCGTAAAATTCAAGCACGGCCCCCGTCGTCCCCTGGCCGTCGTTATCGAGTCGCCATATCGTTTCGCCAAATATGTTTATCCTGCCGGTGAATGAATATTTTCGTCGGGACGTTGTTTGCAAGTCATTCATATTTAATGAAGTACAATAATGCAGTATACGCACTTTGCATTAATTTTCCGGCGCCTCTCTTCCGCCTCGTGGCTCGATCAACGCGCGAAGCCGTTTAATTTTCAGCGTATTCGATAACAACAAGACCTCCTATTTGCTGGGCTGATGGATTCCAAGAAATTTTAGCCGACTGTACTATATATTACTATACTTCTTCGAGCTTATTCTGCTACGTACAATAATATACTTTGATAATTGTCGTATAAAGTTTATTCGTGGCGGTTGTTTTGTGAAAGCAATATTTTCGAAAAGTTATGTTATTTTTTTTACAAACACATAGACTATTTAAATAAATTTTATAAATAATATTTCTATAAAAAACATAAAGTAATAAACCAAATATAAAATAACGAGTCCCCATCTCTGGCTAACACAAACAGCTTGAAATTGGCTATAAATTCGCCATAAACTTGCATCGCCTTGTGCCGGGCAATATACAGCAATCGAACAAATAACCGATCCGAAAGCGGCCAAAACGGCAGATTGAATCAGTCACAGTTTAACGAAACGGCACCATAACTCGAGGACGACCGCATCAACCATCGTGAGTTTTGGTGCATCGGGTCCCGAATTTCTGACTGCCAGGCGAAACTGCCCGAGCAAGCCAATGCGTTCCTCTGCAAGCCCGAGAGCCCGTCGATTCACGCCGTTCTGGATGATCGCGTTAGCCTGCAAAATTAACCGTCGCTGGGCCATCGCACGATTAACGGCCGTTTAGCCACCAGGTTGCCGATAAAACATTCATGCGCCGCGCGTAAAGCTAGACTTTATTGTTGAGCGCTGGAATCCTGAAATGGACGGATTGTGGGGAGAAGAAGCGTGGGTGGAGATAGCGCTGTAATTGTTCGTGAGAGATAGGAAGTGAAGCGCATTGGAAGGCTTCTTGCGCAAAGTTCAGCAAGTTGTTTGACTAGGGGTTCAAGGGAATGAGGGGTAAGCGAGTATTACGTTGCTTCATTACAAGTGGGAAGTCTTAGGTTCTTTGAAGATTCTCGATTGGTGGTAATCATCGCATTAATGAAAATAACTATTATTATTTTAAAGCTTTGGATGAAATCAATATTTTTCAATTCTCAAAAGAAATTACAAAAGTTTATTGTTCCTGTTTTTATTTTTTAAATTAATTTTGAAATGGTATTTTCAAGAACTCGAGTTTTTAAAAAATTGACGGGCACTATTACAGCTTTTTTTGTTTTATTATGAATTGAAACGTACCCTGAAATTCGAACCCAGTCCGTGATTTAAAAAGTTCGGGCTCACTTTGTTAAAAAAATGTTTAAAGTAAATTTTTTTAAATAATTGGTAGATTTTCAGTCTGTTTCTCCATTTATTAAAAACTATAAAAATTTAGCATTTTTTCAAATTATTATGGTTTCAAAATTTGATAAAGCTTTTCCTCCAGAAAAACAAATACAAACAGAAATACAAATCAAATCTATTAATATTTTTAACGACATAATTTTTATACATTTAAATTTTAAATTAAGTCCTTACTTTGAGAACCTTAATTAAGAACTTTATTCATTCTATTTTCATATTTTTATATAACGCTATTAAGATCCTTCAAGTTTCTATTATTTAGTTGCAAAAGATTTTAATCCATTTTAATTTTTAAACGAATAAATAAATCCAACAAAAAATACATCGGTTCAACGCTTTTGTATTTTTTTCTCTGTTTACGCCAAAAAGTATTTATATTCCTCAGTTATTAAGCATTGTTAAAACTGTGTACACACGAAAATGCGTAGGCAATCGTTGCGCGAAAAAGCACAAGTAGCGCTTAAAAAAAATACATCCTCGATATTTTATATACGCTCAAAAACGACTGCAATTGCCTCGAGTATCATCCCCGCGCATGTATACACTTAATATTTTGCCGGCGATGCCGGTACGCATTTTTATGCTCGAGAGGCTGCTATAGCATATTCCGCGCTCACTTGCCGCTCGCGCGCGGCAGCCACAAATAAATACGGGGTGCATATTTACTAGTCTAATTAATCGTTCGGCCGTATTTTCGCGTTTGCCGCGCACGCGTTTCTCACTCCCGCTGAAGCTACTGTATATGTATATTCGCAAATGCATCCAAGTCAATGATGAAAAAAATTAAATGCAAGCGCGACAAATAAAATCGATGTGAATATGCTGAAAAAAATACGAGTCAATTAGATATCGTTCTTTGAACGATTATGCCACATGGAACTTTCATAATTTAATTAATTAATTAATGCGTTGGAGAGGATATGGACGTGAGCGGTGATTATTGAATAAAAGATATGAAATTTGTCGTTATTTGAATATGACAAAAGCAATGCGTATATTACGGTTTGTATGTCGCGTGTGGCTTTTGTTTGGAATATAATTTTATTTTAATTAATTGAATATTGGTTTGGAAAGCTTGTTGAGAATTTAAATTAAATTGGTACAATGGCCTGGCTGTAAACATTTTGAATTAAATCAAACTTTAACTTGCAGCGTGAACAGTTTATTTTGACTGCTTCTAGCTTATTATGAAGACTTAAAGCTTCATAAAAAGATAATTATATTTATTGTCGAAAGTTAAATGTGATTTATATTAGAAAACTTTTCCAGATTTTGTATAGCAATTCTAATCATAAATAAGATCAATTAAAATAAACGAAACCGGAAAGTCATTTAACTATTTTAACAACATAATTATTCGTAATAAAATATACCTTGGGATTTGGTGAGTTCATTAAATCCAGCAGTTAAATTTAATGCATTTACATTATACAACTAATCAATCTTTAAAGCTCAAAACATGAAATCTTTTACTATGATATAAAATTAATCTCTTCATCAATTATGCCATAAATTCAAAATAACTTCGATAATTAAATGGCGACATCCAGCAAGATTAATTAGGCATAAAGCTACCAATTTCTCAACGCCTATCCTGTAAAGTAAAAATAAATAACATGCCAGAGTAACGACCAACGAATTAGTCTGGCGTATATCCAGTTCGCACTAATTCCAAGTGAGCATCAGGAATAATTAAAGGTCCAAAATCGCAACAATAGCCTGTAGTATTCCTAAATACAACCAATAATGGCACTGATTAGCAATGCTAGCAACTAATGAGATTGTATCGCTCGAGCGACAAACCATAGCGAAGCTCAGCCGTGAATGCTCTATGATAGCTTGCGGATTAAGCGTTGATAGTGCATGGCTCTGTCGTCGTGGTCTCTGAATTTTTAGTCCCGCCATTAATCACTCGGACTTGCGACTAATCGATGGCTAAAAATAAAGGCAAGCGTTTATGTTCCAAAAGAAAAATGGTTTTGGCCTAGTTTGGTAGCTTCGCTTTTATTAACTCTTGATGTATCGTCGAATGTGCGAGAAGTAAATTAAATACGATGTTTTGTTGACGATGATTTAAAACACTTGATTTTACAGGGTATATATTTATTTCATTGAAAACCAATACTAAATTATAAACCATTGATAATTCATCAATACTGCATATGTCACGTTTTGAAGTCAAATCGTAGAGTCATCGAGTATCCGTATAATCATCAGCTTCATTATGAAATAATCAATAGCTCAAATTGATCAGTAATAATGCTCGTATAAATCACATCATTAAGCAGACACATTAAGCGGAATACAAATGCCATGACGCAACTTACTATTGTGATGTGATAGAGTTATACCCGTTGTAAGATTGTCCATAATGCCCTGGTAAACATTTTTCAGATTTAAGATTAATTTTTACTTTTGCTATTTTCATTTTGCTATGTTTCATAAATTGATCAATCACAAAATCTTAACCCCTTCATGATTCAGAGTCAATAATCTTTTCTAAAAAAAATCCTCTTTTAGAAAGCTTAATCCAGCCATAAAAACATATGGAAAAATAACTTATTTTATCGGAAAAAAACATATTATTCAATAAGAGCATTGCGTGCAATAAGAGCAGTGCGTTTAAAGCTTACTAATACACGCGTACGCGAAAACTTGCACATAAAAGTGTAAATCGATGCATGGTACGTGTATGTATATGCACACTCCAGAGCGATTCGGAAAGCGTCAATACCCGAACGTGCATGAGGAGACCATCGAAATTCTCCTCGTGATGAGAGCTACGCGAGGAAATGCGAAAAACAAAGTGCAAAACGGAAAAGCACATATATTGTGCACGACTCACACCGCTCGAGGAGAAAAGGAATCTTTGCATAAATGATCAATCGTCTAGTTTAACTTTTGCCTGTGATTGAGAAATTTGATTGATGAAATCGATAAATAACGTGAAAATTTTAAATTTTATGTTACTAGCGCAAAAGAAAGAGTCAGACTAGCTGTCACCAATTCTTCCTCTGGAAGGAGAGTCTGTGAAACATAGTCACGGTAAAAAAGTGTAAGGTTTGTAAAGAAAATTACGTACTCTCACCGCCAGGTCCCAATCTCCGTTAAATTTAGCAAAAGGAATTTAACTCTCATTTGTAACAAATATAAAATACCTAAACTCAAACAAATAATAATTAAAATATTAATTTATAGCTCCTAAAATTTGCACAGATTAGTAAAGTTCACCAACAGAACAAAAAGACTCAATCAACTTATCTACACAAAGCACCTAAATAACACAAACTTAATACGCAGACCTCAGTTCGAATTAACCTAATACTAAAACAATAAGGCACTTCGCACAATGCCTATAGAAACCAGCACCCCAAGAAAAACATCCGCAATTTTCCATCGGCAAAGGTCCAAGCTGGAATTGAATATCTTCCCGAGATAATTAGGGATTTCGCGCGCGAAAGTAAAGGCGCAATCCGAAATACCATACACACAACCAAGCCTGAGCCCAAGGCTTTAAATTAAAGCCCGTGAATGGGCCGTCGGACAAAGAAGCGCGCGCTAGCCGACAAGGACAGCAGCATCGCGAAGGGATGGCTGCTGGAATATATCCCCGGGTCTAAATTATTCATGATTTTCGGGGCCAGCAGCCCAGCCCCTCGGCGCTATAAACTCGCTTGCGCGCAGGCGGCTCTGCTCCTTCGAGTAGATATTAAGGCTTAGGGAAAATAGGCTCGCCGTCGTCATCCCCCTGGTTGGCCCGTTTCCCAGTGGCGGCGGCGCGCTCGTATTAGATTTTAAGCACTACTCTCGGCGATCTGGCCGAACGAACGACTTTGTGCGCCAGGCCGACGAGGTTTTCGGGGGAAAATAGATTTTCGATATACCGATGGGCGTTCAGGCCTAGGTCTAAGCGCTGGAGGCGGAGCCTTTTATGTTTTATGGGAATGGATTTTTAGGGGGATTATATAAGAGATGCTGTATCTGATGTTCAAAAATAATTAGTTAGCTACTTAAGAATTATAATCGTATTACTAAGATTAGGATTTCGAAGTGCTATTAAGTAATTAAAAGAAAAATTACTTTCTATCATTTTCTGTTTCTAAATAACAAAACTTTTCTTTTTATTAAAACCCCCAAAACGCCAAATGTCGAAATTCAGTAGATATCTAATCATATCTACTTCAACTTTTTCATTTTACTGACCCTTATCATCAGAAAATACAAGCAAATCTGAATTACTGATACGCATATTTGGATGTCTCTTTCAAGCTCGCGAAGAGTAAGGAAAAGTAACTTTTTAGTGAGGACGAGTCAACGAAAGCATAAGTATAAATAAACTCGCTTTCGTCCAGCATTGGGTAAGCAAACGTATAGACTTTTATGCCAGATCGAATTAAGTCAATGTTCGTACTCAAATGAAACTCAGTGTTTTACATTCGAAGTAGGTTATCGCAGCAATCGGATGTATTTCGATACTTAAAAGAGTAAATTAAACGAATAAATCAGCCAACACACAAGCTCGACAAAAACCAAGTTCTTAAACTTCACTTTGTGGGAAAGTGGATCCGAGCAAACTTTTAAGAGCAATAAATTTTTTAATCAAGTACAAACTGCAATCAAGTTTCTTACTTTGAAATTCTTGAATGAAAAGAAAGAAAAAATATACAAAACGTTAACACCAGCAAAATCGCTTTTTGATTGACTTATTAAGTTAATTCGGAACTATGCATGACATCTTCGATTTCTCATTGAAAAATAGTAAAAATTAAAAAGATAGAAAATAAAATATAAAAATATTCTTAATATGTAGGAAATATTTTAAAATATATGTATATATATATTATCATATTGCTATGTAAATATTAGTAGAATTGACTCACTGTGGGCAGAAATTTATCTATACATATAGTGAAAATAGCGCGCGTAGCATTACTAAATAGAATCCCAGGAACATGTACTTAATAAATTTTCAAACAATCAAATAAAAAAATTTACTAAAATTTCATTAAGATTTTTATTAATATTTTCTTAATACTTTATAGAAACTTTAATAGCAATAAAGGATTAGCTTATATATCACGTCCTGAGTTTTCAGCGATTATTTTCAACGGAGTCAGCGACGTAAAGCAAAAGCCTGCGCGTGACGAGAAAAACAAATCTCTAATTTTCGAACGAGCACCAGAATAAAGTAGGTCAGTACCCGTCAAGTAGACACCGAACGATCATAACGCAGCAAAAAAGGGCTGGGACTGCCTGGCAAAGTATTAGCGCTTTAAAAGCTTAAAATCCGTCCCGATATCGCCTTGTAAAATGGCGATCGAGATTACAAAAAAGAGAGGAGGAATAAAATGCACGTACAACGTCAAATGCACAGCCATAAATCCAGCGAATATCGGGAGCAAAGCTCTCTCTCCGGATATATAAGCGAAAAACAAAACCAATATAAGCAGCAGAATCATTTTTAATGGATAGCCTTATTTATGTGCGTTTATGTCGACATACCGAGTTCGAAAATTGAACATGTCTACTTTATGTATTATATTCGCCCATAAATATAGTACTATTTTTTTCTTCTTAGCAATTCATGATTTTATTGATTTATTATTAAAAATCATTCAATAGTATACTATTATTTTACATCTTTTAGTTCTTTTGAACTAAATTTTGGTAATCTTTCAGGGTTTCTCGAAAAATGTTTTTCTCATTTATGTATTTCCTCGACTACAGCTTTAGGCGCAATTAAAAAAAATAGAAAGGCATTTTTTGCTCACATTTTATAATTTACTCATTGATTTTCATAGTAATTTTATAATTGTTCATTTTGTTTCATAACTATTATCGAGTCTTACTAATTATTTAAATAGAAATGCACTTCTTCTGCTAGGTAAGGTCATCGGCACGAACATGATTTGGACACATACATATTTTTGAGTAATTTTTCAATCTACTTATTTTATAGGCAATTTGATTTATAAAGGTAATATAATATAATAAGTTCGAAACACTATTGCATAATGAATACTTAAAATTCCTCAAATACTGTAGTATATATATATAAACTCAACGTAGATTTTTCTGCAATATTACATCTACTTTTCTTTCCTAAAAACGAAAATCGCACGATAAAAAATTAAGACAGATAAAAGCAGTTATTCACCCGACTTGCCAAAACCCTAGGACAAATCCTCGTAAAAAAAAGCACAGAACTCAAAAAATGAGGATACAGGGAGGAAGGAGGAGCTAACGAGCAACAACCCGAGCAACACAACGACGGCGCATAAGAAATAAGCAAAGCGTAAAGCGTAAAGCCAGAGCGGAAGGCGAGCTAAGTGGCGCTCCGGTAAGATAAAGCTAGTCGAAAGATAATAAGCGGCGCTTTCGCGGGCCGCAGGCTCATTGTTAGTTAAGCTGGCCCGGGCGAGATAGCCGCCGTGATTTAGAAGCGCTACCGCCGAGCTTTGGCCGAACAATGAGCTTAGCCCGCGTGAGCGGGAGGAAGGCAGGCGTGAACGCCTATGGTGATGGCGTACAGAGAGAGAAAGAGGAGAGGATGGTAATGGGTTGAGAGAGCGGAGATTTTTGAAGGAGAGGGAGGAGAGATTAGGGCGGGATCTTTTAATCGAGAAAATGTGTAAAAGTGCTGGGAGCTCGATGATGATAGAGGCATTAGGAGAATTAAAAGGAGGGGATGGAGGCCGCGTGGAATTCAAGTGGGTATTATAAGTTAAAAACGTAGGGTATTAAAAGGTTCTTATCGAACTTCTTTCCTGCACTCTTTTCTTTTCCTTCTGTAGTACTTTTTACCTCGTTCTAGTGGAATTCGAAGAAAGAAGAAAGCGGGTCAGAGCGGGAATTCCAATCAAGATAGCCATGGTTTTCCAATTTGAATTCTCGTTTAACTGAAGAAGTTTATTATAAAGCCGATATTGCAAAATGAAGCGAAATTACAAAGATAATTGCAAATTAATGCTAACCCATAATTAATCGATAATAATAATCAAATACTCGTACAATAATAAGAATAACGCTGAAGTCAAATACACACAAGAGAAAATTAGTATCGAATAATCTTTTGGTCCTAAATGAAAATCATAAATCAAACCATCTTCTTTTCACGTCTCAGTTAGTTTTAATTAGCAAACCTCAATAAACATAACTCCATTGTTCAACGAATCAGTTACATCGATTTGCGAGCATCTGATTTCACTCAATAAGTAATTCCTTTGATGCGCTCGACAGCGTCGGTGGCGGTAACACACAAACAGGGTTCATCACTCCATCAGTTTCTATTGCAAGGCACATCCAGATCAAAGGATCAAGGTGTAGACAGCCTCACTGCCACTACCTATAAACTCCGATCACTGGACTGAGGTAAACTTCACATTACTGTTATCAGCAGTATGGCATGAACGTCGAGTATACGTAGTAATTTCGCGGTGGAGTAAGAAGCACGACCTAAATGCCTGTTGGTCAAGGGCAAACAGTCGACAATTTGCGGGCCAACGAGCGAGCGTCATGGATCGTCATGTCTTTGATGTCTTTTGACTTCTGGCTTTGACAATATCGGCGGGCATAATTTACAGTTGATTGATTTATATGACGTAACGTTGGGTCGACGTTTAATCGTAAGGGCTAGAATTGTAGATGATGCACTGACTATAAAACTTTGGTGACATCTTAAATTTTGATGTTTTTACATCAAAAGATGATTGCAATAGCATTTATTTAAAATATATATAATTTGAAAATAAAATGAATCCTTTCTACAAATTAGACTATACAAAAAATTATAATTATAAATTTAATTGCGGACAGTTTAATGGATGATTTATTTAGAAAAGAATCCAACTATAAAAACAAACATTTGAACAATTCTATTTTCTTAATTATCCATACTAGGATTTCCGGATATCGAGACAGAGGGCAGCCAAGAACCATCCAGAATGCACGAGAAAAACATCGAGAGAATACGAAAGCAAGGCAGAAACCGAGAACCAGTGTGTGTGTATGAGAGAGAGAAAGAGAGAGAGAAAGAGAGAGAAAGAGAGAGAGAGAGAGAGAGAGAACAAGCGAGCCGAGGAGAAAGGGACGGGGGAATCGCATGGCGCGCGGCATTGCAATGGGGCAAACGGAACGGAACGGGTTATACGAGGAGGGGGGGGGGGATTTAATGCTGCCGGCAGCAGTAGCAGCAACGGCCAAGCGCCTGCAATGGGAATGGGCCGCGGGGATGGCCAGGTAATTGCACGGCTGGTTCTCAAGTGGCAGAGACTGGTCAATTTCATCCGGCCGCTCTCTTCTCCCCCGTCTGGCCACCGCCGGTAAATTCCACTTTCCTCTCGCATCGTTGACGAGGCATCGAAGATACCTTCCCCCTCGACCGGTTATCGTTGTGGATGTGCGCGCACGCTGGCTCGAATAATATGTTGGTTTGTGTAAGGGTCGAGGGCGTCGTTTGGTGGTCGCTTTCCTTTTTCGGTCATGATTGCAGAGTGGCGATAAAATTAATTAGTTTTAATAATGGTAAAGGTCAATGATCACTAAAAATACTTTTTCTTTATAAGTCGCTTAATACGATTCATCTACATGAATGTAAAACAATAAATAAAATTCACATTCCAAATCAGGATCTAACAGAAGAAAAGGTAGATCATTAAGATTTATCAACATATGTATTGTTCGTTGATCACGGACTCAAACACGGATGCACAATTAATATAATAGATACTTTCATCATATAATACAGTAAATAGCATTTCCAAGCAAAAAGTGGAAACTTAATACATTATCGCTGACCTCATTGAAGAGGTATCGTATCGAGTGATCGGTGGCAGGGATTTTTTTTTACCTTGCTACTTCTTCACCCTCCTGACAGAGTCACACTCGACGTGGTCAGCACTTCTTTACGCGCGCTCGCCGATCAATCCACATCTATCAAGTGGATATATCGGCGTCATCGAGGCTACTTTCCTATCCATCAAGACACCCCACTGTAAGAGAGAGGAGAGAACATCAAGTGGCTAGTCCTAAAAGTCGGTGTCTTGCGTATTAAGACTTGAGATGGTCTATCATCAGTCAATATAGCTTTTAATGAAACTTTAACTTCGTTTCAGCTTAGCTGCGGCTTGGTGTGCGTGTACTACTTGCAACTACGCTTAGAAGTTAGCATCGCCGATGACGGCGTTTTGAAAAACTTTTTTCTACCTTGATGATCAAATGGCAAAAATTATAGAACGACTTTTGTCACCTTAAACCTCATAAAGAACAATAATTACAGATGGAATATAATGAAAGAATATTTCAGCCAAATGCAAACATTAATGTGCAATTTTAAGAAAACATTAACTATTCAGTAGATTAATAATTATTTCTCTTTTTTTTATACATTGCATATAAAATGAAAATTTTTATGTCGTAGTTGCCTGACAGTAAGATGAAATTATTTATGATAATCAAAGAAGATGAAAAAGTTAAAATTTTTAAGAGTTATAAATAAATACTAAGCAAAAAAGAATAAGTCAAGATTCACCAGCATTAATTTTGTGAAAACTTTTTCATTATAAACTGAGCAATCAAAATAATTCAAACAGTGAATTAAAAAAGACTCTACTTTCCTCACAGTAGCCGCAATTTTTCACAATTAAAGCCAAGCATTAACCTCTACGAGATATCATATCGCGCGAAAACGGCTTGATCTAAAGAGCCTCGGGAAAAAGCCGCAGCTGGCTCCTCTAGAAGGAAGCTCCGAAAGGCAATTACGCTCACCCCCTTCAGAAAATTGCACATGCCGCGCCTAAAAAAAGTAAAGGATACACACTTATCGTAGATTTATATATCGAACAAATTTGAGGGCTATTTTTTAAAATATAATTGATGTTGTTTTTCCTGCTCGGTAACGGCAGCAGAAGCGACGGTAATATTTAAGCCGATCACGAATTGTAGATTCATTAAGCGTTTCATTGTTTGTAGAGCAGATAAAAGAACTGCTGCAAGATTTAGCTGGTAAATTGCTTAATGTACGTGAAAATGCAAACGATGCGCATCGAGTTTGTTTTTCTATATATAATAATTTCATTATTTTTTTTTTGTTTTTGAAAACGCTGTGTATGAAATTGTAAGCATTGTTGTTTTCTATTTAAATCAGTAATTATTTAGACAAAGAAGGTTATAGAGATCAAATAGTTCTCATACGTGAAGAACTATATATCTTACAAAAAGAGATATACAGTCTATAATTAGCATTTTTCTATAATTAGTATTTTACATTATTTATGTATATTATAATTTAAAATAACTAAAGGTTAAATAGTGAGTTGAAAAGTTACTTAAAACTTACAAGGACTTAAAAATAAGCATTGAGCCTAACATATAATTATCCAAAACCACAGTTACCTCTCGCGCCACAATTCCAAAAACTAATTACCCTCCTTTTCTTTCCCATTCCGGCCATTAATTAGTGCCCCAGCAGCCATGTATCTTCCGCGCTGCATTCAAAATTTCATAGCCCCGACGAAACTAAAAAGAAAACTCGCACCTTGCACCCCTAATTTATCAAGGCGTGTGGCGCATCCTGTCGGAAAGTCCGTTCGTGTGGGGAAATTTGGCGCAACACAAAACTACGCTTTTACGGGAATTTGCGCCATCTGTTATAGCCGGACTTGATTGTACGGGCGAGATTACGCGATTTTCGTCGGCGTCAAAATTCTACGGGGCAGGGGGCAGACTGCTGCTAACGAGCGTGAGACTCGCTAATTCAAAACAACTTTATCAAAGCGTTTCTGGCTCGTTTTAGACCGGATGGCCGCCGGAGCCGAATTCAATTTTCAGACTTTTGTCCCGTAGTAATTCTCGGGGTGGAGGAGAACGAGAGGCAGGCGGGATTTCGTTAGGGCAGGCGCGAGAGCGCTTTGATCTGCTTGTTTTCTTTTTCAACAGGCTTGTTGTAATTACTAAGTTGTTTGCTAAAGTTAATTCTTTGATGGTCAGGGTGAGCGATATATAATGTTCGTTTAGAGTTGTACTCTTGCGAAATAATATTCTTGTGGACCCGAATTTTTTGATCATATTACTGGAGAATAAAATATAGATATCAAGGTGGTAAAAATCTTTCTACTTATTAGGATTGATAGAATTAAATCGAAAAAAAGTTTGTCATAACGAATAAAAAAATTCGTATTTGATCCAAATTGTTCTGTTATCCATATTAACACTAACTTGTAACCAGATAAATAATAAATAATAGTTTTTAGGATAAAAATTGTAACATATTCTCTCTCAAAAAAAAATCACAGAAAGTTGAAGCCTCTATATAGGCTCAATTCTGATTAATCGTTTAGAATGAGTGCGGGAATCAAATTTAAGGTCTGTTAGATATAAGGCGCGCGTAGTGCGCTAGATTTAACGCTATTATAACATAGTGCCAATATTGTGTCAATATTCTGTCAAATTTAATTTGGGATAGATATAGGGTGCGCGTAGTACGCTGTTCCAGTTAATTTTGATAAACAATACGGAATGTACCTTGTTAAAAAGTTACAGACTCGTCTTAAGACACTATTAGTCACTTGTTATTGTATACTTGACTATTTAATTTGTTAAGTAACTAGAATCTGGACTTATGTGCGCTTCGCGCACATGTGGTTATGGCTATTAAAGTCTGTCATTTAGAAACAGTTCCAAAAAACAATGGAATTGCGACTGGCAAACCAATAGAAATGCTCGAAAAG
>UELX01004242.1:0-18847 GCA_900480035.1 Eupelmus urozonus
CCCCCTTCGTAAGAAAGTGCAAAACTCATAACACCTCATCACACTCTCTCGCTTATTCGCCAGAGCCACCCCTCTGACAAACTTTTCTAATTTTTATTCCATAATAAAAATTCTCCGCATGCATCTCTCTCTCTCAGCATCTCTGTCTCTTTTTCCCTCTGTCGCTCTCTCTTTACTACTACCCCATCCTTGCACTCTATACGCGCACACATTTCTCTCCACTCCTCGCTCCCTCGCCGGGCGGGAAAACCGTCAGCAGGCCTGCTGCTGCTGCTGCTGCTTCTCGAGCACGCCCTATACGACAAAGACAAGCCTACTCTCTTTCTCGCTCTCGTAAACGGGGAGTATATACGCGTGCACGCAGCCGCGGCTCTCCTTCTCTCTCTCTCTCTCTCTCTCTCTCTCTCTCTCTCCGGCGCTGCTGGCGCGGCGCGTAGCCATGGCAATATTGATCGGGTGGCGCGCCGGCCGGCCGAGCAGAAAAGCCGGCTGGCGGCGGCGGCCGGTGTGGAGTGAGAGAGAGCGAGAGAGATAGAGTGTGTGTGTGTGTGTGTGTGTGTGTGTGTAGCTCAGGAGTGAGAGGGGCTTCGGGGCGCCCAACGAGGTTTCGGGGCCGATGCTGCACCACTGCTGATGTGAAGTTGCCGAGACGAGGCCGGCTTTTTAGGCGGCTTGGTTTTTAGGGGGTGCTGGATTTTTTAAAAATTGGATCGGAAATTTTGGGCGGTAATATTTATAGGATCGGGATGAATGGGACGAAATATAAATTTGATGGATTTTAATAGGGTTTTTTTAATTTTTTAGTTTTTACAGGATTTTTGTTGAATTAATTATCGGCTGATTATAAGATGTGATAAAGAAAGATGTAGTGCAAAATAATACAACTAAAGATATATTGAGAAAATACTTTTAATCAAAGATGCGCTAAAAACGCATAACAATAGTTACTATGAGATATAGTAAAAATTACTGCTACAAAAAATTCGATATACATACACGGAGAAAAAATTTCTGTAAAATTTATGAAAATTTCTGTAAAAATTACCAAACTTTTTGTAAAGCGGTAACAGACTGTGAAAACCTAAAAAATTACCAGACTTTAGTAAAACGGTATCAGACTGAAAATTTTACGAAATTTTACTGAACTTTCAACAAATCTTCCTAAATTTCTAGTAAAATTTACAAAAAGTTCGGTAAAATTTCCTAAAAAGTTTGGTAATTTCTTAGGTTTTCACAGTCTGTTACCGCTTTACAAAAAGTTTGGTAATTTTTACAGAAATTTTTTCTCCGTGTAATTTTTCATATATACTTTTTATGAAAAAAGTTTATTCAAATAGTAACTTATGTAGTCAGTAGTAACTTTCGCTAATAATTTCTCTCGGTATAGTAATGATTTAGAAAACTTTAAAGCATTTTTATAAAAAAACAAAATCAATGTATTAATACTCAACAAAGTTTTAGTCAACTACCCAGGTAACGTTCACCTCTCAATACGAAATTTACGCTTTCGTAAAAATAAAAGATTCTAAGCCTTCACGCCTCTGACTCGAGCAATAAACAAATCATCCGCAACAACGCCGTAAACAGCTCGCCTACACGCTCGCTCTCCCCCCGACGTCTTATAAACTGCCTTATAAAATACAAGCTACACTTCCTACCTACTCAGCAAATAAAAAGACACTTTTCCTCGCGTCTCCAAGAGAACATGAATATCCTTCTTCCCCGGCGCACGAAGAATTTCATCAATTTATTCTCGATACCTACAGAGCTCGGGCCCGGCCGCTTATATTCCTTTTTCGAAAGCCGCTTCTGCCCCTTCGCGAAACAGAAAGAAAAACTTTAATAGACCGATCTGCTAGTTCCCCCGGCAGCCGACACAATTTTACGGCTCCATAATCTGCATACACGCTTGCGCAATATCAAGCGCGCGTATATAGGCAATATAAAAGGAGAAAAAGAAGAGAGAGAGACGGATGCAGGAAGAGAGAGCAAGATCCTGACGTGATCGTTTCCCCTATACAGTGCCAGCACAAGCCAGACCCTCGTGCAAGGCGCGTGCACTCCACGCGAAACTGTGTGTACATGTGGATGAGATGCGTTCGGTAGAGCGAGGGATGAAAAATTCGGCGCTTTTCTTCGGGGAGATGGACATTTTTTACGATCATGCGATTTTGATTGATATGGGATGTGAACGGATATTATGTAATCTGCAATATTTTACAATTTATGTTACTTATTAAGAAAAAAAATGAATTTATTTCTAGTCTTGCTATTATAAAAAATGCCTGTATCAAAACTTCTGTCATGGGCATTTTTTAATTTAACTTTGGTTGATAAATTCATTTCAATGTAGCTCTTTTGAGCTGTAATAATTTCTGATAGCAATTCCTGTACAACACTCTAATCTATTCATTTTTCAAAATGGATTATTATACATTTTATCGCATTTTTAATGCAGCAGATATTTAATTATATATTAAGTTTCTACGCGAATTACAGAGTAATTTTTGTTCATAATCGGATCTTATCGCTTACTACATGCTTTGCTAGAGGCAAAATGCAGATTGACTCATAAACGGAACTTTGTTTTTCATACCTGCGGTGTTATATATTCACAGATTATAAAATAATTATTATTTGACTGAATCGGGTGATTTTTGTTCAGATAAAAAATAAGATAAAGGACTTTATTCCTTGCTTATTTTATACTATGGAAATCACTATATGGCTTAGTACTAAACGTAAAAAATTATAATCTAAAGTCTATTGTTTGCATATGCTAAATAACTTTATTACAAACAAGTGCTTTTAATATAGATTTCGTGCATAAAATGAAGAAATTAATCATTTTCTATCGCGAATAACCCCTTATTAAAAATGTAATAACTCATGTTCATTCGTTGTAAAATATATCTCAATATGTATAATTATTATATATGAATATTATTCCATGTATAATTAATCATTATTTCATTACTAAAACAATTTAAATATTATTAAAAATATATTTAACTTAGTACGCGAGATATTATTACAATATTTAATTAAAAAAAAATACCCGCCACTAATTTCACTATATTTCCAATTACAATCGCGGCCACTATCCCGCCATAAAACGCATAAAATCACGAGGGCTTCCAATTACTAAAGCATTAAAATTAATAATTTGATTTCTAGCCGGCTATCGAAACGCGCTCGCAGTGCCAGCGCAGGCCCTTCGATCAAACATTCTTCATCGCGCGTCGCCCGCACGCGCATAACCGGCTGCACACCGGAGAGCCCCGAAGATACTGAAAAGCGAGCGCACGTGCAGCCACATACGCGCTCTAGCGCTGTTTAACTCGCTCTCTAGCCGGAGAAAGATCGTTTGATACGTCCAGGGAAAACTGCGAATTCATAAGCTTTGTGTAAGCCAGTCATTTTCGATTATGTGTGTACGGAGCGTGCATTTCCGTGCTTGGCTCGCATGTGGCTGATTCCGTCCAACTCTAGAGGGAATTTATGGAGGGAATTTTTTTTTTTTCGTTAGATAGAGTTACTCGCGGGTGGGAAAATGGATGCGATAATTCGAGACTCGCGTTTTACGTTGGAGCGAGGCTGTCGCCGGCTGAAATTTTTGCTGAATGCTGAAGCGAGCAATTAGTGTAAAAGCTTGAAACTGTCTCGATAAAAAAGTAAAAATGATTTTCAAGTAAGTAGTAACAACTTTTTAATAAAATTTTCATTTGAACTGTTTGTGTAGTACGCCCTATTAGTTTTCATCCTTCAATTTAATTAAAGTTAAAAAATGAAATAAACATTGTAGAAAACCAATCGAAATTTTTAATTTATGTGTATATTTTTGCGATTTGCGAAAAAAAAATTCCACGTTATCAAATAATGAAATCAGCCCAATGTAAAGCTCTTGCAAATCGAAAAATTTCCAATCTGGGAGAAAGTTACTACTCGCTCGGGGAACGCGCTCGCATAAAAAAGCGCGCGAAACAAAGTATCGGTGAATCACCGCTTTTTATGGCCCTCGAATAAACGTAATGGCAGATTTCAAAGCTCGTAAAAAAAATTCGATTTATATTCGCGAGCTCGAGCTAAGCGCCGAGCTACGGGCAAAGGTATTTTTGATGATTTCATCATTGATTTTGTCATATCGCTCCGGCCATTCCACACACCGACTCGCCCTTCTATCTTTTGCCGAGCGTTTTTATCTCCTTGACCCTTGGATACATTTTGCCGTCTTCCTTGAGTTTAAGCGGATGTAATGCGAAAAAATAATATGCATGAAGTCGTTATTATTTGAGAGAACTACGCTTTTTTTATTGCGATTGTAAAAATATTATTTATTTTACAATTCTTATTTAAGGCTGGTAATAAATTATATTTTTATTCTGTAGTTTGAATTTTTATTTCGAGAAATATCAAGTTCATTATTATAAATATTCATTAAGCATACAGTCAACTTATTCCCATCAACTTTGAAAAAACCTCATTATTTTTTATTATCACTCCCACTGCACCATATCAACATGCATCGCACGCAGAAAAAAAAAATCACCAAAATTATTACATCGCAATCCAAAGCCAACCGACCATTTCACCAATCCCCGTGATTTATGTAACGTCCCACACCCAAATATCCATCCATCCCACAACAAAACAAAACCCAAACCTTCATCCCGCGGTTCAACGACCTTCCCTTCTCTCACCCCCGACGTCCGAAATTCATCAATCCATCACTCCGCTCCCTCAGCGAGGAGCCCCTCCACGTAACCAAAAACGTAATCGTCCCGTCGACGGAGTCGTAACAGATTACCCCAGAAAAGAAGAAGGAAGCAGCAATAGCGAGAACTGCGCAGCAGTCGAAGGACCTGACCCGGCCGACTGACCGACATCCGTTCTCGGAATCGCGCGAGGATGCGCCGAGGGCCTCGGGAGAAAGAGAGGAAGAGAGAGAGAGAGAGAGGGTATATCTCTCGTCTCTCTCTGCGGCGTGGGCGTCGCGAGGCCATTTATAATGAAAAGCCATTTAATTTCCTCGGCTCTCTTTTGAGCGCGAGCCCGCGCTCTCTCTCTCTCTCCCGAGTTATAACGAACAATCGGATTTTTGCGGACGGCTCTCACTTATTTCAAGTTCATGGTTGAGGATTGGAAGTTTCCATTGTTCGGCCGGATTCTTTTTTTCCGCGCCGGGAGGGAGAGGAAGATTACTACCGAGATTGGTACGGCTCGATGGTAATGTATTGGTCTATTAATAATGGTTTAAGGATGTGTCGGCTCATTATTGGATTTGGATTTTTCAGCTTTTTCGAGTGAGCCGTTTGAGATTGTGAGCAGCGAGAGTACGCGCTTTTCTCGTTTCATTTTCCTTTAACTGATGCAAACTTTGAATAGCTAAATTTTATTGTTTAATATAGTGATTATGGAACTTGAATAGAATGACATATATTTAAGGTTTTAATAAGAAAAGTAGGAATATTAAGAGTCGTTTAAAAAGACGAGACAAACGTTATTGTTGCTGAGGAAAATTGCAGTCCATAGTTGGGTTACGCGTCATTAACTTGAAAATAAAAAGAAATGTTTTACAGTCCGGTTATAAAGGAGCCGTCGTAAGCTTAACCTTGCCCAGATTTATAGCACCTGAAAATAGCGCCTCGAACAGTGGTAGTACAAATCATGTATTTCCCGACGCGTGAATGATTGAGCTCTCTTCTCTCGAGTTACCGACGAGACTACCCGAGCTAGTTAGCTACGTATTCATAAACCTGAATTTCGTTGACTGTGATGATTCTTTAGGTTTACAGATAAGTTATGTAAGTTTGGATAAAATTTAACGTACCGATTGATATAGATACTACAGTTGCTCGGAAAATCAATCTTACCTGAAACACAAAAAAATAAAATTGTCAGTTTACATACTAGAGGACAAAGAAATATCATATCTCTTTTATTCAGAATGACATAAATATGCAAAGGCAATAAACAAAGTCAACAAGCAATAAACAAAAACGTATGCAACAATGAAAAAAAGGAAAGAGAAAAAAAAGATAGAATACGAAAGAAACTCTCGGCTCGCTTTTCATCCGCGGGCATTAGCCTATAATTGAGTCTTCGACTCTGCGCACTGGTCTTGTGCCCCTGGATCAGCCGGAATATTGACGGGAGGCTTATCAGGGATTTGAGTTTCGAGCCGCAGCCGCCGAAAGGGTAGTGCGAGTATATAGAGAAGAAAATGAGTCGGTGGCTCAGCCAGTGTAAGAGAGTAAGAGGGAGAAAGAACGAGAGATAAGAGAAAGAGAGCTTAGCTAGGTGATAGCCGAGGACAGACGAGAGAGAGAGAGAGTGCGATCGCTGGCGAAAATTACAATTTCAAATATCAGTAGGTAGGAGGTGAAAGAACAGTCGAATTAGCCGATATCGCCGCTTTATCGTCTTCTGACTTTTAAGGTGCGATTTTCTCCTCTGGGATTGCGAGTTTCGCTTGCTTTTGTGTTGACTTTTTAAAGAGTGTACTTTGTATGGATGAAGTGTGAAGATTCATCGCTTTAAGAATACCGATATTCGAAGACGATGTGAAAGAAAGATCATTAGGAATTAGGATCAATACTTTAATAGCCTGAGAAAATATTTATTATATAATTATATTATAACGTTTAAATTTTAATAATTTTTTTCTCGCGTCTTTTCCATAGATTTTAACAGTAATAATATAACGCAACAAAAAAAATGTCCAATTCTTTATTTATTTATTTATTTTTTTAAATTTGCAACTTTTTAAATTAATAAAATTCTTAATAAGCTACTTATTCCCTCCACACCAACCCTCGAAAGGCGACAATAAGAGCAGCGAGAGCGTCAGTCTCTTCTCGCCCGCGGTTCGGCCGTTAATAAACGCGAACCGCAGAATTGAAAGTTCGTTTAGTCTTAATAGAGGCGAAGCCACGGCGGCGGCGGCGGCCGTCTGGCTGGGAAGAAAAAATTCCTCTACTCCGTTAGAGTGGCGGTAAAAAAGATAGAGCAAGCTGCGCGCGGGGCTTTTAATTTGCATATTGCAGGGCGGATGGCTCGCGCGCGGTATCTTATTAAATCCGCGATGCGCGTCCATCGCGATGAAACTTCATTGCATGAATCATTTCTGAGAGCGCAAGCCGAGCTATATACGTATATATAAAAAGCTGCCCTTTTAGCTGATTACTCCTGGAATGAATAAGCATCGGAGCTTAATTTTAACTCCTTCGCGCGCGCCGAGGGAAAATTCCAGAGCGTCCGAGCGCGCACTGATGGTTTAATCCCGTGTATTAACCGGCATTAGAAATAAAAAAAATTTTCCGATCCTACTGTTTTTGTATTGAATAAAGAAGGACTGTAATGGGTTATAAAGAAAATTCTATAAAATATAATTATTTTTTTTTTCGTTTTGCATAAAAAAAAGCAATCTAATCATCATTTTATTAATTAAATTAAACGGTAAAAAATCCTTCATCAACATTTACTTAGGACCAAACCAAACAAATTTTCCAGCATCCGTAATCCAAACCAATCAACAAAAAAAAAATTCTCAGCACACAGCGAACATCAATAAACCTACTAAACACCTTCGCATTCCGCTCTCTCTCCCCCGTTAGCCTGAATTCCCGGAGCCTCTAAAAACCGGCCGGGCAAAGTAATAACTAACGCGCTCTCGGCGTGTAGAGTTGCCGGCGGCGGCGCGCGGGTGTAGGGTTAAACCTCGCGCCCGGAAACGGAGAAAGCCCGAAGGTAACGAGAGAAGAGAGCGAGCGCGCAAACGCATAAATTACCACGTCGTTCGCGCGTGGCACGCGAGCGCGCGCTACATACGGCAGTGCAAATATTTACGCCCCACGCGCCGCCGAGGCCAATAACGCGGCCCGATGCTTATCTCCTCGAAGATCGTTATCAGATGAGGGAGAGAGATGAGTCCTATTATGGCTTTGACTATCTGCGAGAGGTGCTTTTCTTAGCGTGGCTGTTGCTTTTTCGATGTGATGGAGTTTTCCGGCGGCCATATGCTTGGTTGGAGAAATTGGGGATGGAGGGGGAGGGTTGGGGATGTGGGGTCTTCGTGATGATTTCGGTAAATAAGGGTTGGCTGCGGGGGAGGCGGCTTTGTTTGGCACTGGGATGCGAAAGATGATGGATCAAGATCTTACGTCATGCGGACAAATTTGTCCCGCGATCTGGAACGTGCTCGGAGATATTTACGATGTGACAGTGGAGCAGCGGAAAGTTATTAGAATAATTCATCATGGATGCTGAGGAACGAAAAATATAGGACTCATTAAAGCTTTTTATCGTATTGTAAATACTCGAGCTTAGAACTAATATACAATTCAACCTAAAATTATATTAAAAGATGCTTATCAGAATCCCCGATTGCACTAACAACCGCCTATCATTAAAATCAATAACACCGCCAGGTCCGCCACACCGCAAGCAATTCAAACAACAATCGCCCCCTCGTCTCCAATCCGCAAAAACAGCTCCTAGAAAAAACTCTCAACGCAAAAAAAAAAATTGTCCAGACCGGGCGTCGGCGTCTTGTGAAACCCGAGCAGAAGAAAAAGCCATAGCGCAAATCATATCGCGGCTAACCGCGACTGACAGCGATAATTAGCGGTCGCTCTCGGCGGCCGCCGCCGCCGGTCGTGAAATTTGCATTCCAATGCGTCACGCGATTACGATCTCCCTGCGCGTATATAGCTGGCCTACGAGCCCGATAAAAACAGCATGCGCCGAGGGAGCCAGGCGAGGGCTCGCTCTTAACAGGTGAGCGAATCTGGGAAAAAAATTAGAGCTGGAAGTCAAAGTGGGCGGAGCGCGTGCTACTGTGTTATTAGCTGCATTTCGAGCGTTCAAGTGGTTAATTTGACATTCTTTGGGCTGTGAATGGAGGGAAACTGCGCCGGTGCGTATCGGCGGACTCTTTGTAACGATTAAGGGAGCGTTTCAGGTGCTTTCAAATTTTCCAGACGCGCTGTCTGCTACTCCCTGCGTCTATTGTATTGTTAACTTCACCGAGTGACGGCTGATGGTCTAACTCGAAGCTTTACACCCGCGAGCTTCAAAACACATCGGGTTTTCGGTCCAAAAACTAAAACGAGGGAAAAAAACTGAGAGGACCCAGCGGGAAAATAAAACGTCCGACGCGATCGAGCGGAGAGCTCCTCGGATTCCAAGCGAACACGCATATCCATCAGCAGGCGCGCGTCAGTCAAAAAGTTTTTACCACGCGCGCGCATACATTTCCGCGACGAAAAGAACTTGCGCGAGCGAGGGAAAAAAAATGGGTAAAAACAAAACCCCAAATAGTCGAACGAGGCAGCTCCGGCGCTGCAAGAAGCAAAAGAGAAAAAAAGCACACACACACAGAGCAGCAACTCGCGGCTCATGAATGAAAGGCGCGTGGCTCTAAAAACGGCGCGCTCGGTTACGTGTTCGCTCTTCCGTTGCGCGCTCGCACTGTGTACGTGTGCGCGCGCGGTAGATATCTGATGCTACGTCGTGCATGCGGCGAGCCACCGGGCAGACACGTCAGCTTTATTTATCATTCGTTTAAGCGTCACGGATATGAGAGCGAAGCGAGCGCAAGAGAGAGAGAGAGAGACTTTTCGCTCTCTTGCCCAGCCGAAGATTAGTCCGGCTTTCTGCGCGCGAGCGTGCCAGCGTTTCGAAAAATGCCGACGGGAAGCTGACGGAATAATCGGATTTCCCCCGTGGAGAGAGAGAGTTTCTTCTCTCTTTTGCGGAGCGAAGCGCGCCGGAGCTAACGTTCGCCCGCGAAATAATTGCGGATTTTTTATTGTTTCTTGTTGTATCGGCCGAGGGGGTGGATTTTTTTATTTTATAAAGCGAAATTGCCTTTTGGGATTTTTGTGCGGAGCACCGCGAGGGATCGGGAAAATTTGATAGCTGATGGTGATTGGCGCGATAAGTGATGTTGTCAGTTTTTTGGCTGAAATGTTTTTCGGCTATGCGGATCTCCAGCGGTTTGTGCGTATTATTGATACGAAGTGCTTTTTAATTCCGCTGATTGAAATTTTTTTACCGAACGGAATTGATACAGTACGCTACAAAAGATTACTAAAAATCTGTCCGAACAAATTGACACGCGCTATTTCCAAATTCATCGATTCCTTTTATTCGTAAAAAACAAAAGTGCACGACTTTAAAAGTGTATAAAAAAGAATTCTCTATCCAAAAGCTAACGCTAATACCTAAGGTAAAAGGCCGGAAAAAGCTCAAAAATAATTAAAGGTATTACGCAATCCATAATTAAACACACTGGCAACGTCCGAATCACGCGACCGCAAATTTCAAAGGGAATAACGCTCGGCCGGCTTAATGCTCCCGTTTCAGGCCTCTCGCGCACCGGTATATCATCCGTCCTGGCGAGCGAGACGAATGGTTCTTCAATTTACTTTTATTATCGCTCTCTCGTGAGTAATGCGCGGCAAATCTTTTACTGCCCCGCTCAGGAGCGTTCGCCGAAAAAAAAAAGGAAAACGCAGCGGCGAGGTTGAGGGAACGATAATCCGTCTTAAGTGGCCTTTTTTGCGGGAGCTCGGGTTTGCTGCGCTGTACGCGCGAGTGACATTCCCGCGGGAGGATTTCACACGAGCGGCTCGAGAAAGTTTAGAGGATTGGTACACGCAATGTGCCAGGTTGGTTGGATTACGGGGTAAGATCGGATTTTGGCGTGAGATTGAATTTAACGGTCGATCATCATTTGTAGTCGCTATTAAATATCGATTTGGCAATTGATGCTTTGGTTCTAATGTTTTTGTATACGGATTTTTTTTAATTAGTTTTTTTGCAACAATTTATTGTTTGAAGAATTGGTTGATTGGAAACGATGTTTAATTCCTGGCTGATTCAGTGTTAGTTAGAAGCTCTTTAAATAATTTAAAAGATGAATAGCAAAACGTTGAGTAAATGTTTAATTTTGTTCTTGCTCGAAATAAAAATCAATTGGGTATGTTATTAATTAAAACAATTTTGAATAATCAATTTTTGTTTGATATATTCACAAATCAATTTTCATTTAAAGTTTGATTAGTAAATGGCAATTTACTCAAGCCTCAAATAGAATTCAGTTTACAGATCAATGCTTGAGTACATCAAAATTGATTTGTGACTATAAGCTTAAGTAAACGATGAATCAGATTTGTTTTATTGACATTTTTCATATTCAATAGATTTCACAGCCCTGCAAATAAAATACTATTCTCAAAATGATCTTAAACAGCACGCGGCTAGAACCAAAAACTTTGATCCGTCACACCTACCTAACTCCCAAAGTCTCGCTCCTTCACGCTCGTAAAAATTCAGCGATCGTAAAAAGCCAGCGTGCGCTCGTCCTCGATGTGCACCATAACAAAAGGACTCTTCTCCTTTTGACAATGTCCCAATTTTCCGGGTTAACGGCCTGCCGAAGGCGCCAGCTTCTCCCCCCTCTCCTGTACGCGAAAATTAAAGAGCGGACGATTTAAGCGCGCGGGGCCTTCTAAGTGGCACGCGCTGTGCAAGGCCGTAAATCTGCTTCCTGTTTTGTCGGTCGCTGGAGAGAGGAGAGAGAGAGGACCGTAAAACGACGGGGCGAGAGCTCGCAATATCCCTCTCCCTGTCATTTTCCGTCGGCGGAATTAAAGAGTAGCGCTCGTGCACCCTGGAAAAACGACGGCTGAGAGCATGTCACCGCTACTTGCTTTTTGTCCGATGCTTTCTTCTGGTTGCGCGTCGAGTGAAAATTTAACGATGTTCGCTGCCGATAAGTCAAGAGTATGGAAAGTGAACTTTTTTCATTTTGATGCTTTGTACGTCTTTGGAACAAAAGTAAAAAAAAGTTATCGCTCTTAAGATGATGAAAGTTATCGATAAAAATAAAAATATTTTTAAGAGAAGTCACACATTGAAAGTGAATTTGGTTAAAATGGATATGATGAAAAAGCAATGAAGCAGTTAAAACCCAAAAAAAAAATAAACTATTTATAGGCATTGCAAACGACGTCGAACCTCAGGGCAGGTACATAAAGCGAGAACGAGCGAGAAAAAGAAACAAGGATGCAAAAAAAGATCTTAAGAGTAAGATGGAGATGAAGAAACGACGATGACAGCGAGAAGAAGAGGTTTGAGTTTAGTATAGGTCAGTTTGAAAGAATAACCGGACTCGAAGAATGCGGCGCTGCAAGGTTTTGAAGAGGTTTATTTTTTGAGGGTGGGTCTTTCTCCCTCTCTCTCTCTCTCTCTCTCTCGTTCTTTAAGGCGTGTTTATAGTGTGTACGATTGGTCCCGTTTCTCTTGACCGCAGCTATAGCAACGTGCATTCATGCCTTGCACAATAGGTGTCAAACATAACGAACATTCGATATAAGTACGATTGTTAGTTTAATCTAACGAATAGTAACATATTGTAATTTTAAATGATACATAGATATTTTTATTATTGCAGGGTTAAATTAAGTAATTATTAGTTCATTATTAAAAGAAATGTTCTCCTAAAAATTATGTTTTTATTAGTATGATATCTATAGTACTACTAATTACAATCAGATAGTAACATTTTAGTTTCCTCTCTGCAGACATCTTTGTAAACATGTATTCATTCGTTATTTCATAATATTTTCCAAATGATGGAAATTTAGGCTAAATTTTCATCAAATTTATCCACCCAACCCACTGTCAACCCTGACGTGGAATACCATAAGTGGTCATGGCGATAATTGCCAAGCCGTGTACAAGACAGTAAGATAGTGAATAAGATAAAGCCAGAGAGGAAGACAGGGAGAGGGAGAGAAAGCGAGAAGGAGAGAGAGAGAGAGAGAGAGACTGCACCCCGGGAATCGATTAACTAGTGCGGTTTTCATCCGGTTCCCGTAAGTCGTCAAGGAGACTCTGGCTAGCGCCGAGAAAATGTTGGGGCAGGTCCTCACCGTCTGCGCGTTTGCAGAAAATCAGCTTAGCTTAGTTCAGAGCGCAACCATTAAATTTTCAAGAAAATCCGCGCGAAATGGAGAAAACGCAGCAGTAGCGGGTAAAAGTAAGCGTCGAAGGATTACGCGCAACGAGGACGAATAAGATGGGTAAAAGAGGTTTGAACTTCTGGAAGGCAGTGACGATAATGACGGGAATGGTTATGCTGGATGATGATCATGAGCTGATGTTGTATTCATAGTTAAATTAGAAGGTGAACTCAATTTGAGACTGCGTATTTTATTTTTACTTTAAATGACGATAAGTACTTAGCATTATCAGGTTTGTAATTCTAAAGACATCAATTTTCTCAGTTACAGAATTCTGGAGAATCCTTAATCTCGAAAGGAATCACAAACTATATCTGAAGAAAATAAGAAATTGCAGTGCGGTATTGCATTAACCTGTAAATATATAACACTAATCAACAGCTTAAGGTGGCTGCGCCATTTTAGAAACAAATCACAAGAACTAAGAGAGTTTCGCCTTAAAAAGCTGTCACTATATAACCTCAAAGCTTCGTTAAAATTGGTGTACCAGAGGTAAGGACTTCTCTTTGTTATTTGAAAGAATTATGCAATGAATGATAGTAAAAATTCAGACCACATGATGGTACAAAGCAGCATAACGCTACCTTAACTACGTGGTAGCCATGGCAAATACGTAGAAATCAGGTGCCAATTCATAACCCTCATTCCATGATTCTAGACGATGACATTATCAGCAACGTGCGCTCGAATCAGGCTCACTCGTTCACTTACGATGAGAAAATCCCGAGAGCCGCCATCAGTCGAAGCGAGCTTGCGTCACTTCGACAATGGCAAGAAAGCTCGGTTTGAAGTACGAAGGGGAGGATAAAGGAGAGAAGAGAAAGAGAGTTTAACCTCTGGTACGAGATGAGGGGATATTTGTCGAGAAAGTATAAACCTGCTGATCTCTTTTGGCTGCTGCTACTTCTGTATTAAATCGTTTGAACTGTGAGTTTTCCTTTTTATCGTCTTCCTTCTCTTTATAACTTGTCTTTGTAGTATCTAGTATAATGGTAATTTGATAAAGAATGAATTAGCAAAACGGTTGTATTGATTGATTTTCACTTTACTCATTAGATCAGCCTAACATTTTTAAAGATTACTAAACATTTACTTCTTGAATTATTAATTTATATAGTTAAATAACAAACTAATTTATAAACTAGTAGACAAAGTTAATACTTTTCTACAAGTTCTCTAAAAGTGTGATGGATTAGAGTTATTACTGTCATCTTATAATAATTCTAAACCTACCTACAGCATGTAATCCACTTACACATAACTACATCTCTACACAACATATGGTAGTATATCTAACCAAATCAAAACTAAACCAGCCTACTCTCCCTATCAGCTCTCGGCTCTCAGGCCTACATCTAAAGCAAACAAATGCCTAAAACCTAAAACATTATTTCCAGCAATCCCCCCACTATCTCTTGAACCTTCTCACGGCGCTCTCAGCAACATCTAGACTCCTCTTCCCACAGCGTCTTTATTCGCGCTTTCGCCGGGGGGCGTGCGACGACGCTTCTTGCGCGCCTGGATAAAGAAGAAATGATGACGCGCGCGAGATATAAACGGCATCGGGCGCGCCGAAGGGAAGGATCTTGCGCGCTGGGTTAGCTCGCGCGCGGGAAAGTGGATTAATAAATCAAGGGATAATCTGCCGTACCAGCGCGCAGCGAGATGTGTCGCCTAGCCTCAAGGATGCGGGATGCTGCTGCCGCTACGTGTCTTTGCACTCTCCGCGAGGAAATCGGGGCTAAGACTGTGCGATACGGCTCTCTCTCTCTCTCAGCTCTCTATTTCTCGCTCTTTCTCTGCATGCGAGGATCGTAGTTTTTGAGTTTTGGTCTCGAGTTGTAATCTAACCGAGCGCATGAATCAACTCTGCAAATGGACTGTGCGTTGTACATCATGATGGTAATGGACTGGAGAGCGGTGACACATGAATTGGTACTAACAGGAATGTATAAGCGTTATTACAGCAGTGTGCTATGCGGTTTTCTTGAATTTGATTGATAGCGTTTGTATGATTGTATATTTGCAAGGCCTTTGAGTCTCTTGCCGTTGAAGATTCTAGTAATGCGATACGTCTTGGTAATATCAAAATGGTAATTACTGAGGATAGTCTCAACATAATAATTTTATTAATTCAACTTCGTTACTAGTACACCACTATTTATCAAACCAAAAAAGTATTTTCCAGCATAACGATTCAGTAAATTACATTATTTACCTAAAAGCATAACACGGCATATCAATTTTAATACACTCCACGACTGTTACAACTTTCCATAAGAGTAACTCTCAACTTACTCGACGCTAACGCCCAAAGATTCGCCATAATACTCAGCGGTCGCGCTGTCTATATCGATACCACTGCCGAAGCTCGCTCGCAATAAAGTCGCATAAAGCCCAGACGAAACGGCGCGGAGGAAGCGTCGTCAGGGACGATAAATCGCGCCCCTATAACGTCGTTATACACTCGCGCACTCGAGCTAAAAAAAGAAAGAAGCCACCGGGCGTTCGAAGAAAAAACTGCGCCTGTTTACGAGAGCTTTCAGAAAGCGGAAAATTGGAAAAGTTTTTTAAGCCCGGCTCGCTCTCGCTCATAAGTCATAATTGCCGACTTGTCATTGCTGGCTGTACATGCTTTACTGCGCGCGCATATGATCCAGGCGTCCGAGGAGGCTGAACAATGTTAATGAAGCTGGGACGACGGCGACTCGTTACCGGCGCGTACCGCCATAAGCGGCTCTCTGACGCGGGAATTCCTCATAAATTGCGCTGCGTAAGAATGTCGCGCTGGTCCTACGGCGGAAGAAGGCAGCGCCTAGTTTTCTTGCTGACTGCTGCTGGTACAATCTCTTCCTCTTCCTATTGCTGAGTGCGAATTGTATGGGATGAAAAAGAATATGCTTGTGCGGATGATCGCTGATCCATTGAATGTGATCCTTTATGCAATTGTTTTTCGATAACGTTTGTCTTTCTATTTAATTCTAAATGTCTCAAATAATATTATCACTATGAATAAAATGAATTTTTCACTTAAAACAAAAACAATAAAAACCTCTTAAAAACCCACTATACAGCCTTTCCTTCCTCTAATACCCCACTAATTTTTACTGCTGCCCGCGTGTACTCGATCGAACAGGCTAAAAATGTACGGAGCGATATCCCCCTTGTAAAAACGCGCAAATACAGCTCCGAGTCTTAGAGCCCAAGCAACCCACATGTCACTTCCTTCAATAAATTTCTCCTCTCGGCTCTCTTTCTCTCTTTCCCTCGTATCAGCGCGCACCAAACACGTCATGCAAACACACCGTGCTCTTACCCGCTCTCTTTCTCTCTCTTCTTTCCCCAACAAGAAAAAGGCAAAACACAGCGCGGTAAAAAGACACACGCGGCCGATAATCGCGGCGAATTACCAAAGCGTGAATTTCGCGGTCCATCGTAAAGTCGTGACTGCGCGCGCGCACGCGCAACTTCCGGGGGGCGCCAAAGAGCGATTGAGACATATAAATTGTCCTCCTTGGGCGGCGCGCGAGAAAACCTCGGCGGGAAAAAAACGGCCGGCTCCGATATCGCGCCGCCGCGGCCGGACAAGCGCAATTTCCGCGACACGCGCGCGTATACGAGAATTCTAGGGCGCGGGTTGCGTATGTTAGTGTGTAGAAGAGAAAAAGCGAGAGTCGCCGATGCGATGTATTGTTTGATAAGAGATTTTTTTAGCTGAGCGAGCTGTGGGGTATTGGTGGATTGGACGTGTATTGACCAATGTTTATTGATTAATTGAAAATGAAATGATTTTATATTTTTCTGTAGAGTGAATAAATAAGATTATTATAACAGATTATCGAAATGCATAAACAATTAAACAATGAAACTATTTTGATCAATCGGTGTAGAATAAGCCTCTATTTTAATTCTGACCAGACTTTCATAAAATTAGAAGTTTGATTATGTGACGTAATTCGGATCAGAAGATATTTTTGAACCCAACAAAATAGAAACTACGCACGCTTTTCATTATTTTATTCGGACTTTCCACTTGTATAAGTAAAATCTTCAGGTCACAGATGATGAATTATGCTTGTTGAATAAATAAAGATCCTTTTGAATTTTCTACGGCAATTTGTTCATAAATAACTTCTTCTAATTTATATTTATAAGAATTCTATTGGAAAATGAATTAATATGCATGAAGAATTCATAAAATTAGAATTTAATTATTAAAAAAAGCAATTGTGAATATTTTGCATTAAAGTTTGCATAAAAACTCCATAGTAGCAACATCAATTTCAATTTAAAATACAATGTAAAAATACCGATAAAACTTCTCTTAAAAAACCAATCCAGTAATCACAGTCACCAGATCTTCGGCCAAACCGAAAGAATCGACAAAAAGAAGAAAGAAGCCATCGCTCCCAAAAAGCGCTCTCGCACAAAGAACGGATTCACGCCTGTAACTCACTTAGCAGAGAGCAAGATCCCCGTATATACACTGTAAATACGATCGAGCCTCGAGGCTGCGCGAAATCCCCGAACCCTACAAACACAGACATACACTCAGACACCTCCACCCACACAAGCAAGCACTGGCAAGTAATGGCCTGCTCGGCTCCTCTCGATAACAGTCGGCGGCATTGTATGTCCCAGCCCCCGCGCGCGAGTTATACTACTACAGTCCAGCGCCGGCTGTTAACGGCGATTACAAGCGCGAACCGCACACCGAATTCGGCGACGTCGGCCAGCTGCAGTTTTCGAGCCCCTTGCTCGCGCCCCGACTTTAGTATTATGGCGAGAGTGAGAGAGTAAGCCGAGCTATTAATTGACCGGACCGTTTCTTTCGGAGATCTCGAGGGGTCGAGGTGCGAGCTTCTTATTTGCGAGCTGGGGAATCGACGCTGCGGTTTGCCGGCTTTGGCTGGTTTTTCTGCGATAAACTTTTCGAGTACTAATAGTTTCAAAAGACGAAATTTTATTTTATTTTAAGACGAAAATACCGTTACGTTCATTTTTTTATTTTTGTCCTTTGTAATTATTTAGCAGGAAGTGTAAGCTAATAAAGAGTAGAGTTTCGCATTATAAAAATAAAATAATCCATCACTCGGTCACATACATCACGGACAATCACGCGTCTGACACAAACGCAAAATGATTCCCATAAATCGCGCGTAAAGGGAAGCGCGCTCTAACCGCGCTGCGCTCAAGATCGAAATGCAAGCCAAATCGATAAGACGCCACGAGTAAGCCGCAAGAGTGTGTGTATATATATATATATATACATACGTATATATAAAATCCAGCGGCGCTCGCTCGCGGAGGCGGATATTCGAAATTCCCGCGCGGGCTGCTCGGATATTCCATTAAGATATCGGCGCGGCTGCGCGCGCGCGCGTCAAGGAAAATACACGTTATCTGCGCCGCGCACGAGCAGCGAGAGAGAGAGAGAGTCAGTCGAAATACTAGCGTCGATGTACTAGCCGGGGTCAGCCGAGAATTTTCTCTCTCGAATGAATGTTGAGAGAAGGAGTGGATGTTTGTACGTGCGGACGCGGGGATAGGGTAACTTAGGCGACAATATTTGAATAGCGACGGCGCCCGAGACGTGCGCCGGGAATCTTTATATGCTCTTAAGGTGGGTTGTTGTCAATAGGTGATATTGAGAACTTTATTAAAGTCTGGTTGTGAGGGATCCCGAGTGATATGGGATTTTTAATAACAGAATGCAAAATATAGATGCACAATACATATATAGATAGATAGATAGATAGATGGTTTATTTATTGCACAACTCAGTACAAAATATAATACAATTTACATAATACTGC